>CAIGRP010006289.1:0-21749 GCA_903798385.1 Fraxinus cuspidata
TAAGACCTTAAATATTTATTAATGCTAGGTATAAAATTTTAACTTCTAGAATAATTTATTTCATAAACATTCAAGAGTCGGTTTAGATAAAAATCGACCTTTTCTTTCAACAAGCATAAAGATTATTGATAATAACTCATCGCACGGCTAGTGGTATCTGATATGAAGTGTTCAATTTTTCTTTTTCCTTCACCCTTTTGTTTGAAACATAGACTATGTTTGAGCACCATTTTTATCCAAAAATCCATTTTGTAATAGTCACTTTTTGGAGAACAAGTGTTGTTAAAAAGTAGATTTTTTTTTTTTTTGGATTTAAATGTAAAATTATTTTATTGAAAGAATGTGTGATTGTAAATGAATTTAAAGGAAAAATGAGTTTTTAGAGAATGCAATTCAGACTAGAACTTAGAATTTTAACCAATCCCAACTCCCGAGATTTTTTTTCTTTTAGTTACACATTTTATATTAATTTATTATTAAAAAATGCATTCTTAGAAAAAAATGAGCTCCAACATGCTCTATACAGGTTAGTTGAGGGTAATTTTGTCCAATGCATTTTCAAAGGTACAATAATGGGAAATTGAAGTATGACAAAGAAACTCGACTTTTCTATTTTTCATTGATTCTTTTACTGTGAAATAATGAAATTTGGAAAAAAAAAAAAATTTGTCATTATAATATGCTGCAAACAGGGTCTTAGCATACAAATCAAACATCTAAACAACCTTGAGATTCTGTTTCCATATTTGTATGCACATTTGTGTCCAAGGGGAAACGGCCCACCACCACGCATCAGTTGACTTGATACAGTGGGAAGACTTTCCACTTTATAAAGACTCGATACAGTGAGAAGACTTGCGCACTTTAAAAGGACAGATCTACTACACGTTTAGCCCGTGACTATCATTATTTGAAATCTATTTAATTGTTATACCCATTTTTAACTATATATTTACATAATTAAATATTTTACACATAATTTTTTTTCATAATTTATAACTACACATTCTTCAAAAAATTATCGTTCAAAAGAGTATTGTTATGTAGCCTCACTGGGGTTATAACCTCAATCTAGTTGGCTCTAGATAATATGCTAAATGAAATATGAAATTAAATTGATTCTTTAATTTTACCTATCATTTGATGTCACATTAACGCTATCTCAACTGTGATTGTAACTACAGTTAGACTAAATAACATTACTTTATTCAAAACTCTATTTTCTCAAAATAATGAACATCATACGGGGTTTAATAAGAAAAAATAAATAGTTGAGTTGAGTATTTAACATAAAAAAACAATTTAAATTTTTATTATTATATTAATGAATTATTTCAATTTAAAAGTTATTAAGTTTTTTAGAAATGAAACATTTATGCATGATTTTTATTAACATATAGTCTTTGTTTGAATCCCATTTATTTAGAAAGAGTTTTTTTTTTTTATAAAAAAATGATTTTTGGAAAAATGTATGGTTAAAAATTAAGAAACGAATGTGTAGAATTAATTTATTGAGAGGAAGTACAATTAAAAATTTTAAAAAATAAAACTTAAAGCATGAAAATAATGAGGAAATTTGATTTCGAAATATTGATTTATTTTAATATTACGTTAAATCATATTATCTTTCTAATATTAAAATACTTATCTAATTTTTTTTTTGACGTAGGAACCCACAGTCGCTACCACTGTGAGTGCGCACTAAGTAAACCCCGCTCCATGTACAGTAGCTCGTAAACCACACAGGAGGATAAACCGCACTAGGCAAGCTCGGTGCGATATGTTCAAACGAATAAGTGTTGGCAGGAGATTCGAATACTTATCCAATTATTAATATGCACATGTTTTGTAATTACAGCAGAATAATAGTATACATCATGTGACATAGATTGGAAATTGAGGCTATTTTCTTTCGTCTTTTGTGGGCTTAGGCTTTTAAAAAAAGCCAAAAAAAGGGGAAAGTTTTCTGTTGATGATTCCTACTAGGGGTGGGCATGGGTTGGGTTGGGTCGATTTTTTACTCAACCCAAACCCAACCTAACAAGATCAGTTTGATCAAAATTTAACTTAACCCAACTCGTGTAAAGGTTGAAACCCAACACAACACAACCCAACACAATCTAACCCAATCAAATATCAGTCGGGTTGGGTTGGGTTGGTCGGTTTGGGACAACTTATAAAAAAAAATTAAAGTCATCCAATTTTCTATTCGAATATATAAGATTAAATAATAAGTAAATAAATAAATAATTATATTATCTATTATCTTATTCAATCCTCATTAGCTGAGACAAGAAAGTGCATCTAACATAACATGGAAAAGATATACTACATTTACTGAATAATAAGTAAATAAATAAATAAATTTATCTATTATGTTATTTAATCCTCATTAACCGAGTCAACAAAAAAAAAGTGCATTTAATATAACATGAAAAACTTATACTACCTTTTTTATGGGAAGGACAATGAGCTTCTCTTTTGAAATGTACCGATGTAATTACAGTTACAACTATCCACTCGTACTTTTTAAGTTCCTTTTGCTTTTTAGGTATTTTATTTTATTTCTTTTTCTTTTTTTAAAGTAGACGAGTCGGGTTGGACAGGTTTATTTGATTTTCATATGTTAACCCATAACCCGACCCGACCCAATCCGCTTATACAGTCAACCCACCCAATCCATGTAAAACAATGTCAACAAAAATTAAAGTCGTCCAATTGTCTATTATAGTAAATTCCAATAGAGAATATTAAATAAGAAGTAAATAAATAAATAAAATTATCTATTATGTTATTTAATCCTCATTAACCGAGTCAACAAAAAAAAAAGTGCATTTAACATAATATGAAAAACTTATACTACATTTTTTATGGGAAGGACAATGAGCTTCTCTTTTGAAATGTACCGATGTAATTACAGTTACAACTATCCACTCGTACTTTTTAAGTTCCTTTTACTTTTTAGGTATTTTATTTTATTTCTTTTTCTTTTTTTAAAGTAGACGAGTCGGGTTGGACATGTTTATTTGATTTTCATATGTTAACCCATAACCCGACCCGACCCAATCCACTTATACAGCCAACCCACCCAATCCATGTAAAACAACAAAAAATCGATCCAAACCGGTCGGGTTGGTTCGATTTGAATGGTTTTGACGGGTTCAATAGGGTTTTGCTCACCCCTAATTCCTATTGTATGACAATTTGATTGGAGGAAAGATGAAGTATCATCATCAAATGATTGAATTTATGGGACAAAAATGCTAATTTACTTTTAGTCTCTCATAAAAAAAATATTACCTTTTTTTTTTGAAAATTAGGCCGTTCTCTCTAATATTTCGGATAACATATTTTGAGTTTCAAACTTTCCAAAGTAAAGTTTTGAATTTTCAATCTATTTAAATACGTGAATTTCGATTCCTACATTTCGAAAATTGTCAATGTGAATATTAAGTTATTTGACGAATTTGTCTCAAACTTCTAGTCATGTAAAATTGTGTGCGATTTGATGTCCGCTTTAATGACATTCATCACGTTGCTACCTTTATAAACATATTTAAATAAGTTGAGGACTTAAAACCTCACTTTTGATGATTCAGAGCCCAAAATCACAATAATTAAAAGATTTGAAAGTCCAATCTTATTTTTTTTTAATATTTTGTGTTTACAAATTTTATAAAAAATAGGAGAATGTTTAGCCAAGGAAATTTTAATTTTTAACAAGCTTGATAAGTTATTTCTTTTCAAATTACAAATAAAAAAGTTATTTATTTGAAACGATCAATCTATGAATCTATAGCTTTCCACGTAGAAAGAAAACGAGGGTGAGTACAAAGCAAATAACGAAGTGATTTTTTTCCATTTCTACAGAGGCTGATTCGAAGCTCTTCCACCCATAAGCTGTCTCTAACATATTCGCTTTCCTCTAAGTGTCCGTTTGATGGGCAAATGTGGAAATGAATTTCATTTTCATGTTGTTGGAAAATAAAAATTCGCTAAATGCAAAGGAATTCGTTTTCCATGAAAACAAATAAAATACACCATAAAGTGGTTGTACCTTAAAATTCGATTTCCATTTCCATTTCCACGTTGCAATTAAACGGTCAAAATGAAATTCGTTTTCTTCGAATGTGACATTTTTCATAAAATTTGTTGAAATCAAATATGGCCTAATAATGAGGAATTATAATTCTATAAAGCTGTCATGCGGAAAGATGAAAAGGAGATTAAAAGATAATTCTAAGATAGGAATTGAGATCACAAATAAGAAAAGCTACTTTCTTGGATCTATTCCATTAATTGTATATTCTTCTAGTTCTAAAAGAATAGCTTACTTATTCTAACTCTGACTAACTAAAAAGTAATTTAAAATTCACTTATTTATTTATAAGTTAAGTTTATAAGCTTAGCCAAACATGAATAGAATTTTAAAATCGACTTCCTTATCATTTTTCATACCTTTCAAGTTGTCCTGCAACTGAATTGAGAAAGGTTATTTTCTCTTCCCTCATTTTCATTTCAACTTCTCATTTTCAACCTAATAAATTTTATCAATATTTTGAAAATCGATCTGAACATGACTCAGAAAATGCAAAGGGTCAATGGTTAAAAGGTCGAACAAAGTTGAGCCAAGGTTGGACCGATTATAATAAATAAATATACCACAAAATTTTGAGAAAAATAAGTTGATTTTTAATATTAATTAATACAAGTAGATAAAATACTTTTAAACTTGGCTACATTTATTTTGATTAATCATCTTTTAATCTTAACAAAAAATGAGATGATAAATATAATTAAACTTTCAACATATAATCTATATAGCATTTTAGCCTCTGTTTAGCTTTTATTTTTTTTATTAAAAACTTGAAAGTTATTTTTCAGAGTCAAATTTTCAAGAAAAGAAATTATTTCTTTTGGGCTACAAATTTTCTTCACTTTTTCAAATAAAAATAGCAATTCATTTCTTAAAGTATCCCCATAAGTTATTAAAAGGCTTGAAGGTGTTCCATTCGTAATGTCAAATAATTCCACATCAAAACCAGGAAGGAAAAAGTTGAAAGAAAGAAGCTATGAAATGGCCAAATGGCAAGAAAACAGTAAATTCTGGGCCTTCAAACATTGGGCCTAGGGAGTTTTATTTTTTTTAATTAAATAATTATCCTGTCAAATCGGAGAAACTGGTGCTAGGTCTCCAATTTGCGGTTGCACCTTTTATTATTATTATTATTTTTTAGTTTAGTTTAAATGGTTTTGAGTCATAACCGAACTAGTTTACTGGCCAGTTCACGAGTTTTTCGGTTGGACCGTCTGGTCCGATTTAGAGAACTATGAGTTTAATAATATAGATACACTTTTCTTGCTGAAATTCTAGAAATAGTCTAGATGATTCACCCTTGTTTATGGCAGATGATCGAGTTTAAGTAGCATCCAAAAATTAAGTATTGTATGTACAAGATATTATCAAATTAAGTTAAGTGGTTTGATTCGTGTACTAGTTGCTTTCTTTTACACAATTATTGATTCTTTGACTTTTGAGTGGGGATAATTTAACATGAACCACCAAGTATCAAATAGAGTGGGTAGGTGCCCCAATCAACCACAATGAGCCGGGAAAAAAAAAGATGACGTTTTGTGTAATTTTCATACAAACAAAAGGGAGAAGATGAAAAGGAGAGAGCGGAAAAATGAAAGAAAATAGGCGAATTCTTATATTTCATTAGCACTAAGATAATCACCATTAACATTAAAATCAAATTTTGGAAACAAATGTAGTTTGAATTAATGATTTTTTTGAAGAATGTGTGGTTAAAAAAAAAAAGGAAAATTTTTGAATTTATGTGTAATATTAATTTATTAAAGAATGTGTGGTTGAAAAATTGAGAGGGAGATGCATTTTTTTTTTAAATGGAGCCCAAACATGACGATTTTGGAGACAACAAACAAGGGAGGGGAATTGAGAATAGAATGAAAACTATTTTCATCACGAGTTTCCTTTCCATTTACTTTTTCCAAATGCTTCCTTAGGCATTTTTGTTTATTTTGTCGAGAAATTATTGAATTCTAGCCTCTGTTTGAGAACCCTTTGTTTTTTGAAAATTCATTTTTTTAAGATTCATCTTTAATCACACATTCTCCCATAAAATAATATTACATGTAAATTCAAAAATTCTCTATTTTTAACTACTATATGTTCTCCTAAAAATGTGCCTCCATAAATAACTAGGGTTGTGTAAAATTAGTTGGCCTAGAAATTTGAAAAATGTGTTAATCGAGTTGAGCAAAGAACGGGTCTACTTACTCTTATGGTCCATTTACCATTGTTTAAATTCTCATGGAGGAAAACTATCTCTATCTACATCTACTACTTTAGTTTTGGCAGTCCTATCTCGACCACCTGTACAGAGTCAGTAGTGATCCCCATATCAGTGACAGTACTAGTTTTCTGGAGGTCAATCACCACAGCTATCTTATAAGCCCAAATACAAACACAACGACAATTGCACCTCATTTTGACTCGTCTGGTATTGGAACTATGCATTCTTCTGATCCCATTTTAGCTGAACTCACTGAGCAGTTTCAGAATTTCCAACGTCATGCTATGTCTGCCTCTTTACGTCCAAGTTTGTTGTCCAAAATCCTTTATGTACTTCTTCCTTTATATTAGCTTTAGACTCATGTGCTTCTAATCATATGTCACTTGACTCGACATCACTTTTGTCTAATGGTACTCTGATTTCATTTGACAAGTGTCAATTCTATTAGCACACATGATTTATCACTTTGAAATGTTTACTGCATGCCTACTCTTTCCATGGATCTTATCTATATAGTCAAATTTGTGATTTTGGATACTTATTTCAATTTTCTTCTACTGCTTGTTATATACAGAATCCTCGATCTCAGAAGCTGATTAGGATAAGCTATAGACAATGGGATTATAATTTTGGACAATCTGAAAAGACTAGATGTTGCAGTTGTCGCTGTTGATATGTTATCCTTTTGTTTGAGTCCAATCTAGTTTTTATTGTGACATTCTCATCTTGATCATATTTCTTTTAGTTGTTTGAGATATTTAAAAGAGTTTTGAGAAACTTATAAACTTGTGATATTTCTGATTAGTGGTTGGAAACTAGCAAAATTCTATACTTCACCTTTTAATCGAAGTACTTATTTTTCTATTGCACTTATTGTTCTTGTTCATTATGATGTGTAGGGACCTTCTCCTACTGCTACAAGGGGAGGTGGGGTCTTAATATTATATTTCTTTTATTGATGTTAACAGTCAGTAAACCTCTTATGCTGATGTCCCATAATATAATGATGTTGAAAAGAAATAGAGGCATATAATTGAAACTGCCCGTTCTCTTCTATTGTCTGTGAAAGTTATTAGGAATTCTAGAGTGAAGCAATCCTTATTTCTGTTCATTTAATCAAAAAAATTCCATTATCTCACACTTCCAATTTGTTATCCTTTGAAATATAGTATGGGCATCCTCCTGATTATTCTTTTTCTAAAGATTTTAGTTGTACTTGTTTTGTTCTTTGTCTTGAAGTAGAGCATAGCAAACTTTATGCTTTGCCATTTGTGCATTTTTAGGTTACGACGAGGGACAAAAAGGTTATCCTTGTTTAGATGCTGTTAGTCAAAATTTGTATATCTCTAATCATTTTGTGTTCTTTGAGCATATTTAATTTTTAATTCTCATAACATGACTAAGTCTGAACTCATTTCCATTAAACAGTTTTCTGATGTTACAGATTGTCCACCCTTGCATTCCCCATGCATTATAGATATTTCATGCACTACAAATACAAATGCATTGGATCAGGATGTCTCTGATGTTCCCTCTCCGTCTGTGGCCTCCAAAGCACCTTCTGTTATAGTTATGGAACTCAAGCCCCCCGAACATCGATCTGATCAAGGTACAGGGTCATTAGATTATTGGTTGGATCGGTGAACTGACGATCAGACCGATGGATCATTGCTAAAAGAATATTTAAAAGTTTTTAGATTATATTGTTTTTGCTTGATACAAAATTAAAGTTTCAAGTCATTTTTCACCAATATATTTATACCTTTAAATTAATGACTTTTTGAACCTATTTATTATTGATAATAGTTACATTTTGATTTTATAATTTTGTTTGTTATATTAAAAAATATATATTTTCCCTTTTTGTGATGTACAAATCATTAATTAGTTTTAGACCAAAAAATTATGTGGATAATCTACTCAATTTATCTTAATTAAAATTAAAATTGGCAAACAAAATAAGTATATAAAACAATTATTTGATATTACAAAATGAATGAAAGTGTTGGACTAATTTTTTAAAAATATTTCCAGAAAATAACAAATTGTTCGTTGGTTACATATTGTTTATTACCCAAAAAGACAACAAAGCCTTTCTTGCTCTAGTGGTGAGGTCTTGTTCTAGTTAGTTAGAAGTCGAGTGTTCAAATCTCCGGTTTATAAAATTTCAATAGAGAAGTTTTCAAATTTAAATAAAAAAATGAACCAGGCCGCCTAGGCTGACAAATTTATGTAAAAACTACTAGTTGACCCGATCAAATTCAATATTTGATCGGGCCACATGCATTTATATAATATGATCTTGAATGACCTGGTCAAGGGTCCAAGTCACCGGTAAATCGAGCCAATTGGTCAGGCCGAGCTTAATAACACAGCCTTTTGTAATTGTAGATCCCCCTCATTTTTCTCTTCGATATCTTCAACATTCTCGTAGTCTTCTAAGTTATCGAATTTTAGTTATTATTTCTATTTGGACCCCTTTAGCTGTTTTTAACCTCTACTCACAAACTATTTGAGTCGTCTTTCTATGAAGAGGCTGATCTTGATCCTATTAGACAATAGGCTATGGTTGAGGAACTCTTTGCACTACATAAGATCGATAATTGGGATTTGGTTTCGTAATCACCTGGTAAATGAGTTGTTGGGTCTCATTAAATCTATAAGATCAAACTAAATCTGAGCGATAACAGCCAAATTAGTTGTTAAGGGATTCAATCAGCATTATGGTATGGAATATAAGGAGACATTTGTTCCTATCAAAGATGACTACTGTTCGTCCACTTATCATTGTTGCCGTTGATAGAGTATCTTTCAGATGGATGTTAAAAATGCCTCCTTGAATGAAAATTTTCAAGAGAACGTTTATATGATATCCCCTCCTGGTGAGCCATTGATAGAGTATCTTTCAGATGGATGTTAAAAATGCCTCCTTGAACGAAAATTTTCAAGAGAACGTTTATATGGTACCCCATCCTATTGTTTCTCATAACCGTGGAGAAATTTACAAGCTTAAGAAGGTACTTTATGGTCTCAAACAGAGGCACCTTGTGCTTGGTGTGAGAAATTTTCTACTACTATTACCTCTCTTGGTTTTCATCTAGTCATAATGATTTTACTCTATTTGTTCGGTTCACATTAGTAGGTCGCATTATCATTTCTTTATATGTTGATGACATGATTATTACTAGTGATGTTATTGATAGGAATATTGTTCTGAAGTTAAAATCAGCTCATCAATTTGAAGTAAAGGACTTGGGCCTTCTACGTTATTTCTTGGGTATAAAAGTTGGTTATTCTCTGAAGGGTTATCTTTCATCTCAATTTAAGATACAACAGATGTCATTGAGCCCGCTCGTCTTATTAATACTTAGTCTATTGATAGTCATCTTCAGACCTATGTTTAATATTCACCCTCTACTATTATATCTTTGACAGATCACACTTTATATCGTACTATTATTGGTTGTTTAGTATATGTCATTATTAATCGTCCAGATATTGCCTATGTTGTTCTTATAGTTAGTAAGTTTGTCGCATCTCCTACTATAGCTCATTGGGTTGCTTTTATTTATATTTTGAGCTACCCTACTTGCTTCCAGAGTTTCTTATTTCCATCGTCTTCATTTTTAGAGCTATGTGTGTACTCTGATGCTAATTGAGCTAGTGATCTAATTGGTCATAAATCCACCACTTGTTTCTTGTATTTTTAGGTGATTTTCTTATCTCTTGGAAGAGTAATAAGCAAACTGTTGTTTATCCATTTCTTACTAATGCTGAGTGTCTTGCTATGACATCCATTACTACGGAAATTGTTTGGTGTTGGTGGTTACTTACAAATATGGGTGCTATTCTTTCCATTTCGTCTCCTATGTATAGTGATAATAAGAGTGCTATATAGATATCTTACAACTCAGTGTTTCATGAGCGGACGACGTATATTGAGATCGATTGTCATCTTATTCATCACTACCTTCAGCATGGTACTTTTACTCGACCTTTTGTTCATTCTTCGATTCAAATAGCTATTTTTTGGGTAGAATTTCAATTTTATTTGTTTGATTATGGTAGTTAAGTCATTTTGCTATTATACTATTTAAGCTCTTATAATCTCTCTTTTGTAAAACTTTTGCTCATTTGGTGATTGGAACCCTAACCTTATTTTTACTTTCTTCCATATTGCTTGCACTCACAAAATCCACATGCCCCAATCAAACACAATGAATATTCCAAAAAGGAAATGACATTTTGTGCAATTTTTATACAAACAAAGGTGAGAGGGTAAAAATGAGAGAAAAAGGAAAACGTAAGGAAGATATTTTATTTATTCTAGGGGGGTTTCCTCAGAGACCTTGATGGATTTTATAAGATTATAAATTTAATGAATTTCATGGATTTGAATAGATTTCTATAAAATCCATAAGAATCTCGTTAAAAATGTTAAAATTTCAAAATAATTTGTTTTATATATTTTTAAATTGAAATCCATCCAATTTTTTTTAAATTTCTCTATTATAAATCGATGAGTTATTGATGACACTTATATTTCAAAAGATTTCATTAAAATTCATTAAAATGTCAATGGGAACATAGAAATCCATTAAAATCTCAATTCGGGACTCCTGCATTTAGAGGGATTTATAAAATCTATCAAATAGTTGAGGAAGATATTTTATTTGCTCATTTCTAATAATAAAAATGAAGTAAAGGAAAGAGGTGAATTCTTATATTTCATTCACAATTTGGTGCAATGACTTTTAAGTAACAAAGGTTATTTCTTTTATGCTTCGTCTGACGAGGCTCTTGGAAAGAACCACGTGGCAGCCACTAGAACACTAACATAGGCTCACACTCTGTATCATAATCATGGTTGAACCAAATCCCTTTGATAAGGGTGTCGAAGTGATGAGCCACATCAAACAAAACACCATGAGTCGAATCTCCATGATCGGCAACCCTGAAGGAAGTTTACACCCCTTCAAGTCTTGTCAACGTGTCCCATCGTGTTAGCTCTAGGCCATAGATCGGCTATCTTTTCATAAAAAGAAAATTAAAAATTAAATGCTGTAGAGCCTTTGATAGATAATGAGACGCCTATGATGGGATGTCTCGGCTGTTAGGATGAAGCACATGTTTCTTCATGCAACGACCACCACTTCCTCTGTCTTACTATAAGAGACATCTAAAGCACGTTCCATAAGCAATACAAATTTTTTATTAATTTGATTTGATCGTCAGGGTGCTCGTGCTCGCCTCCACACCACCGGAGAAGGCCACGTGCAACTAATAGTTTGTCCAGATGTGTAGGAGCAAGGTTATATGAATGGGGGTAGAGTCGGGATCTGTTAATCACTTTATCCTTACCAAAATTGAGATCTAAAAAGTGACGCCGTCCGTGAAAAATCACGCTATTAATCATGAGAAAACTTCGTGAGAAAAGCTTACTGAAAAGTGCTTCAACTTTTCCTTGCAAAAGATTTTGACGATCGACGTGCCATTATTTTAAATCTAAAATAATTATAATAATGATATTTGGACAAAATAAAATGATTTTAAATTGGTAAAGGAAAAGAAATGATTTTATAAATAAGTAAAAAGGGAAAAATAATGGGCATTAAAGATTAATTAGCAAGTTTTAGGTCTAATGACCTGTGATTAGATTGAAAATAAAATTCATGCCTCATATGTTCACCTCCATGCTATTAAATGTTGACTCCACCATTATAACATAATACTCATTCTATGCCTCCACTTTGAGAATTAATAATTCGTTAAGGTATGAAGTTTTAATAGTATTTTATTCAATTGTTGAAAATTTATATTTAAAAGCATTACATTCCAATTTATTTACAATAAACTAATAATTTTATTTCATATCTAACAAATGGCATGCAAGACATGGTCCGATTTGATTCTAATGAAAATCGAATCTAACTCCACCGTCGGGTCCAAATTTAATTATAAAACCGTTCGGGTTCAATTATGTTTGGTTCGGTTCCATTTCGTTCCCTATTTTTGTACAATAATTAAAATTTTTAATATTTACAACAACGATACATTAATTCAACTAATGACATGTTCAATTTTAGCTTTTACAAGATAATGTAGTCCAATCTTGAGATATCTTTTGCGCATCTATTTGTTGAATTCTTCATAGATTTGAATGTTAAATATATCGGAAGAAGAAAATAGCAAGCTCACAATAATGAAGAGAGGCGTAGCTAAACTTCAAATTCCACATCTCTAGAACGACACTACGATAAAATACGATATTTTGGTAAAATTTAGGCTAATTTGATTAAGTTGGGCTTGTGTTTTATATCAGAAATAGGAAAATCATATTTTGGGTTTGAGTTAAATTAATTAGTTAGCAAATTTATTTAGAAAAAAATAAAATAATTTGGCTTATTTAAGATAAAAAAAATTTAGATAGATTCGATTCTTATTCGGTTGTTCGATTTTTGGTCTATAACGTAGAACTGAACCAAACTCATCGATTCTCGATTCAGATACTTGTTCTGACATTTAACTTAAGAAGAACCACTCGATTCGATTCAGGAATTTTGTCCACTTTTAAAGTTATTTGTGTAGATTATATGTGGTATGAATTTTAAATAATATTTAATCCAATTGTTGAATTTTATATTTGAAGGTAACCATAACATTTCAATTGATTCAAAAGTAATCATAACATCATATATATATATATATATATATGCATGTCAGCATGTAAATAAGAGGCGTGTGCGTGTGTGTATATATGTGTGTGTATATATATGAATGAGGTGTACGTATGTAAAATAAATCTATCTGCATATGTATATATTTACAATTTTCTTGGATTATGTAATAAAAGAAATAATTATTTTAATAGTTATTATTTAAATTGTATATCTGTCTTTTTATAATAATTTATACATTTACTTTCAATGAGACAACACTTTTATATACACAGAGTTTTATAAGTATAGTAATTAAAATTAATTTTATAGAACAAGGTTATGGCTTCACATTTAGAGCGAATTAGGATTTTGGGCACGTTGACTTCATTGACGATTAAGAATATTTTCATTTGCTATATGAAATTAAATTGCTAGGACTCAAGGTAAGTAAACCCTTCAATTTTCTTTATACGTATATTACTTCGTGAAATGTATGGATGTGTTATCTTAATTGGTATTATGTGAAATTAATATACGATCATTATATTTCATGTCATAAATGTTTTTAACGATCATTCATGCATATCAATTCATCCATAAACATGCATGAAATTTCATGAAATAAAGATTTTTTAAATTTCAATGTGAGAAGGAATGTAAAAAGATATGTATTCCAAATATTTTTTTATTACAAGGTGTATATTTATGCCATGAAAGCGTGAGTGGTAAATAAGGCGTGGTGGACCGGTGCACTTGACAAATGTTTAATGATGAATGTTCAATGTTAATGTTACTGTTAATCGTTTTGCAGTACTATCAGGTGATTTGATCGATTTCTAAATAACATGGCTCACTACATTCTGATTGGCTAGACAATACACCAAATGAGCTCACGATGTCAACGTTAAGGTTTTGAAAGAAATAAAATAAAAGTGGATACAAATTGAGAAACACTTTTTGATTGTACAGTAATTCTTATGCATATTATAAGTATGCATCATATGTATGTGGTTTTCTTATTGAGCGTTAGCTCATTTCACGTTATCCCTCTCCATTTTCAAATGATGAGAGCTAAGTGATAAGACGCGACTACCTGAGGCGAGATGGGCTTAGTATTGTCCCATACCAGATATTCTAGTTATTCTAAATTAATAATTTGAAACTTTTGACAATTGTTATTATTATGAATAAATAATTTCGGACCTTGTATTTTACCTTACAAAATCGTTTGGAAATTTATTATTTTGCAAGTTATGATGTCAATTAAGTTCATTGATGTTAATTAATTTTATCTAATTTCCATATTTATGTTTTACAAAAAGTATTTAATGCTTACACTTATTAGTGAGTTTCTAGATTTGTGGTTGTTACAAAGACCTTCATGAAAGGAGAGCAAGGGAGGTCTTTGAAGAAGAGGTCTTTTGAAAAAATATCACACGTGGCTGACCTTACCATCAATATCATCGAGGTGGAGGGTTGTTGCACGCCTCACTATAGAGTTGGTGAAAATGGCAGCCAACATGAGGAGTATCACTCAGTAAAATTCCGTTATAAAATATTTTTTCCTCCAAATGTAAGGACACGCGGACTATCAAATGCTCTAAAATGTGCCTCATCATGGCCTCTTCCATCAACAAGAAAAAAGTAAGAGGTTCAAAGGGATAAGTTCAATCTCATAGGCATATGAGATATGTCCGCCCAATTAAAAGGAAGGTAGGAGTGGACGTGTTAACAAACTATACATCTGTCAACCTACGAGTTCCTTGTTCAATAGAAATAATAACTTTTCTCCTAAATATGAACGAGAGAGAAGACTTTAAAGTCTCGCTAGCGTCTTTGATAGAATTGGGCCCAAGGTGCTTAGAAATAGGCCCCAACAATTACCTTCCATGGCAAAGCCTTACGAACAAATGTAGAGGCCTCAAAATGACCCCCCTGCCTAGAAATAGTTGAGAGAGAAGGTAAGTCGAGGCCGCAAGAGAACAAGTAGTGACCTCCCAACTACCTAGGTATCAAGCTAATGAAGAGGATTCTAATAGTTCTCGTAGGTTCTATGAGCTTGATGACAATGATGATAACCTCTCATTCTCCTAGAAGCTACGAAGTGCCCTTGTACCAAGCCACTTTGTGCCTCCTAACATCTTTATGTATGAGAGGAGAGGTGATTCGAAGAATAGCTTAGCACTTATAAGACTCATGAGTTTGAGGGGTGCCTTACCAACCCTGAAATATAGAGCCTTCCATCTAATCCTTAGTGAAGTAGCCTAGAAATTGAATAGGACAATCCAACCAGGGAGTATTATGAGTTAGCCGACCTTAAAAAAGCATTCCTAAATCAGTTGGTAAAATACTCAAAAAACTATCTGGCCCGTTTTACCAAATAAATGACCTATTGTGAATAGGTTACCGATAGATAATTCCTTTCTGCCTTGAAGGGAGGCCTCAACATGAACGTTTTGTTTTAGAGAGATGCCACTTGGATCCCACCACCCTTAAAGGTAAAGAGAAAGAGACCACACATCTCACTTGATAAGCGAACAATGGACCCAGTTGGCATATTATTGCTTTCACTTCAGGTCAGAAACTTACCAGGGCCACCTTGAAAGCCTTACCAGCCTTAGCTTTTGAAGATGTCAGATCTAGTGACTATGAAGAATAAAGAATTTCCCTTAGGTAATCAACCCACCAAAGGGCCTGTGAAGAGTCTAAAAATAAAGGACTATGTCAAGCATCTAGATGCTACTTTCCAAATTCTGAAGAGGTACAAGATGATGTTAATCCTCCTTAAGTGCACATTTGGTGTCGCCTTCGAAAAGTTCCTATGCTACATGGTCAACCAAAGAGGTGTTGAAGCCAACCCTAAAAAGATCAAGGACTTAAGTAAGATGAGGCCCCCTTAAATACTCAAGGAGGTGTAGAGCCTCACCAAGAAAAGAGTGGCCATGAGTCACTTCATCTTAAAGCCACCAACAAATGCGTTCCCCTCTTCAAAATTCTCAAAGGAGGGAAGAAGTTCCATTGCATTAACAAGTGTGAAAAGGCTTTCCAGAAGCTAAAAAACACCTAGCTTAGCCCCCTCCTCTTCAAGCCAAAGGCCGATGAGCCCTTGTTTTTATATTTGGTCATATTTGAAGAGATCATCAACTCAGTTTTATTAAGAGAAGAAGGCAACAATCAACTACCTATCCACTATACGAGCAATGCCCTCCTACAAGTGGAGATCCGCTACTAGATATGGAGAATCTTGTTATCTTCCTCAGCTTTAAGAAAGTTGAGGCCCTTCTTCTAGACTCATAGCATACTTGTGCTAACAAAATTTCACTCAAGCTGGTGCTTCAGAAGCTCGACGTTTTTGGGAGATTGATTTAGTGTGAGTAGAGTTGAGTGAGTTTGACCTTCTCTTCAAGTCAATGACCTATTAAGAGTCAACCCTTTGTAGACTTTGTAGCGGAATTCACCAATGTTCCTTAAATAGAGGAGATAATAGAATTGTCGAGCCCCTTACTTGGAGCCTCTTCCTAGTTGGATCCTTCGGTGAGATAGGTTACGGGACATGAGTGGTCTTAGTAAGCTCGGAAGGCCACAAGTTTAAATGTGTAGTGAGTAAGGCTGTCAAGGGATTTGATTTTGATCCGGATCTGATTAAATTAATGGGAGATGAATTTAGGGTCTTAGTTCGATACCTCGATCAAGATTCGAATTCAATAATTCTTTAACTAAATGGAGCAAATATGAATATAGGTCAATCCGATCCGATTTGTTATAAATAGTTGAGTTGATTAAATATTATTATGATATGTTATTTGTCACTAAATTAAATAAATGAGAAAATAAATAAATTTAGACTATAAAGTCATCAAATTCAAAACATAAAAAATAAAGTCTATTTACTTGTACACCATCAATTGTTTGTTTGGGGGGGGGGGTTTCTTTTACTTTTAAAAATGTCATAAGCCATCCTACATTGGTTTCTATTAAAAAAGAAGATAAAAGAACAAGTTATAATCAAGAGACAAGCTGTTGCTTGGATTTTTCACTATTTGGGCCTTATTGGTTTAAAATATGGGCCTAAATAATAAGTTAATTTAAATATTGGTTGTATCTTCGTAATTTCTTCAATTTTGGATCGGATTATCAAGTTGAATGTTCGACAACATAGTAAATCGTATATGGATTTAATAATCAAATATCTGTTAGATTATCGAATCGGATCCATGAGTTATTCTTATTGGATCGGATACATATCCGATCCATATTCCATCTATTTACAGCCCTACGGTGAGTTTTGGATTTAAGCCTTCAACAATGTTGTTGAATATGATGCCCTCCTATTTGGCCTCAGATTGACTAAGAAAATGCAAGTAAAGAGACTATGCATAAGTAGCAACTCCCAACTAGTCGTGAGCCAAGTAAATACGAGAGACAAAATGCTGCAGCATACCTCAAACAGGTTATAAATCACTTCTCCTCCTTTGAAAAGTTTGAGTTGGCACAAATTTCATACCTCGAAATGCCTATGATGATGCACTATCCAAGCTAGTCAATAGCAAAGATTTTAAATTGTTCAAAATAGTGCCAATTGAGTACCTCCCCAGTCCTCAATCTTAGAAGGAAAGGAAATGAAATGATATAGATAGAAGGCACCCCATCATGGATGTAACAAATCATAGCCTTCTTCGAGATCAGGTGCTACTAGAAAACAAAGGTGAATCCTATAAGATTAGAAGAAGAGTTGCATACTTTAGTCTCTAAAATGATGTACCATATAAAAAAAAAGCTTATTCTCATCCCTACTTCGATGCACACGAGTAGAGAAGTCGACCTACGTCATTCGAAAAATTCTTGAATGTGTATGTGACAATCACATTGAAGGACTTGCACTCGTACAAAAGGTGCTTAGGCAATGATGCTATTGGCATACTTCGAAAAATGATGCACTTTAATTAATGCAAAAGTGTGACAAGTGCCAATGCTTCTTAACTATGGAAAAGCCATTCCAAGAGCTAAAGGTGGTTTCTAGTCCTTAGCCATTTTCCAAGTTGGAGATGCCCTTTACCAAAACAAAAAGACCACACAATCTATGCCATTATCACCATTGATTATTTCACAAAGCAGGTAAAGACCAAACCTTTGGCAAAAACCACAGAATCCAACACTTCCAATTTTTTCTGGAAGAACGAAATGTTGATCACAATTCCCCACTCAATCCATGAATGGATGAACCTATCACCATTCAGGGAAGCGTACACTTTAGTAGGAAAGATGAAGCATTATAATGAAGTTCACCTCTAAACCCTCGAAAGTTTTGCACTGCACATTTTTCGCTTCGAGAGATGACAAGCATGAGAAGCTAGGCCTCGAATTAAAGGTACTTCAAGTAAATAAATGGTAGTGTATTTGTTTAAGGACTTAACACCTATGCGACTTTACTTAATCTTACCTAAGTGATCAGAGAAATGTGCTAGCTATTATTTTTAAGTTAGGAAAGACCCTAAGATATATTGTTAAGATGAAGCTATAATACTTGTGCAAATATCAAAGTACGAAATAGAAGTATAGGATAAGAGATTATTTCTGTTCTATTTTTCTACCATGTCAACAAACAAGAGAGGAAAATGCCAGTAAATTGAAAACAGTTTTCCTCTTCAACGCGTAAAAAACTGTTTTGGGTGGTTGGGTTGGGGGCCAGTGGAAAGTGAACTTGATTGTGTTATAATTAAATCACTGAAATTTAATTTAAGTGTTAATTACTGTGTAAGACGCGTCAAATTACTTTTAATTTTTAATGTTGATGGAGGATTGTGACTTTAAATTTGGTAAAGGCGACAAGCATAGTGACTAATATTGAAAGTTAATTGAAGTTCAATGATAAAATGAAACAAATGAAGTTGAGTGACCCAATTTCAGCCTAGCTTCATTTTCCTTGAAAATTTAGCCATGTTTGAACTCTATTATTCCAAATTATAAAGAGGGGGATATTATTTTTTTAAAAAAATGTATGGTTAAAAAAGGAATTTTTTTAGGTTTACTTGTAATATTATTTTATTAAAAAACGTGTGACTGATAAGAAAAAGAGAAAAATGAATTTTAATTTAATGGGAGCCAAACATGGGCTTAACGACGATAAATGAAATTACTTGCAATTATAATGAAATGTTAAAAATCAATTTGTTCATTTTAAAAATTAAGGAGGACGATTGGAGGGGTCCAATAAAGCAATTTTTCTTGTTAACTTGCAAGTTGCAGTCGAGTCATAAAAAGTAGAAACCAGTGGGTTGGGAAGAAAAAGAAGGAAAATGATGTGCGTCTCGACAAGTAATTAGTATGATATAAAGTGAGATATTTGTAAAACACATTTGGGGGGCTGATAAAGAATAGATAAACTCACTGTAGTGATCCATATGTCTTGTTTGTGAGTGGATCTCATTTTTGAGGCAACATAGACATCGTATCTACTAGTTCCAGCTTCCACCCAAGTAATTTATATATATATATATATTTTCACATGGTAGGTAGTTAGAGATAAAAATCAAAAAGGTAGTTCTAATTTAATGCTATGTTAAAGAGGGTTGATAAGATTCGACTTATGATCGATTTGATCTAAGTTTGATGGATGCACAACTCATTTTAATTTGAATTGATCTCCTTCAACAAGGGAGAATTTGACAAGCTTGAGATTGATTTAATTTGACCAATGATCATATTATAAGCATTGTACCTTCGTTATAAACTTTTTAAAATTCAATTTTATCCAAACACAATTTTAACCACATATTTTTCCAATAATAATTTCATCAGTGGGCTTATAATTTTTCTCTATTTTTTAATTACACATTCTTATAAAAATCATTTTTGACAAAATATATTTTCAAAACTCTGCATCAAATAGCCTCATTCTCTCTCAATTTTGGGAGATTAGCAGGTGACCTTAGCATTTAACTAATTAGAGTTTAATTTTAGCACTTGTTTGATTCTTTTTATTTTCAAAATACATTTTCCCCTCTTTTCTTTTCAATCACAAATTTTTTAGTAAAATAATATTATACGTAAAATCAAAACTTTTTTTTTTTAGTTTTTTTTTATTTTTTAACCACACATTCTCTATCAATCTACTTTCAAAATTCATTCTTACTATGAAATGGGATACAAACAGGCTCTTAGGGTCTGTTTGATTGCAAATGTGGAATTTGGGTGGAAAGAAAATGAATTACAAGGAATTGAATTGTCTGGAATTTGTTTTAATGAGAATTGTAATTAATTGTGTTTGATTAGTATAATTTTTCACCTAAAAAATGTTGAAAGTTGGGTGTCTGTTTGGCTTCGTTTTTCATGAAAATTGCCCTTTAAAGTGATAATATTTTTTTACCATTTGATCTATAATTTGTTTCCATTAATTTTTTTTTCATACTGAATACCATTTGTTTGCCTTGGTTTTGCATAAAAATTGTCAATAAAAGTGATAATTTTTTTTTTATCATTGTGTCTAGAATTTTTTCCAATTGCAACAAAGAAAAAAAAAATAAGGGTAACCTGGAAAAATTTTTCCCACCAAGTGGTGGGAATTCATTTTCAACAAAACCAAGGAAATTATGCTCGTGTGAGGGAAACCAAGAAACCATTTTCAAGGAAAATTTTTGCCATCAAAACAATGTAAAAGTGAAAGTTGGAATTTGTTTTCCATTTTTCATGGAAAATTTTGTACAATCAAACATAGCCTTAATGTTTTCTGTCATTCACGGGTAAATTTCATATTTTGTTACTAAACTTTCTAAGAATCTCAATTGAGAATATTTCAAGTAATAACTTATGTGGCAACCTGAAAATGAAAATGGTAAATTGAGAGGTACTGTAATGGCTTTAGACTCAACGGTTAAATGGCATGTTTCTTTTTAATACTTTTATTATGTAACGAAGTGATACATTGGCATTGCATACATTGATTACATGTAACATTTGTTGCAATGTGATTTCTAATTAAGTAGTTTTCTTAAATTTAGGGAACGGCACGTGACGGTAGAAAAAATTGAAGTCAACTATTCAAATGAAACTTAATTGAAATTCATTGACCTGCTTGAGATAAATTAAAGTTTAGACTCAATTGAAATTTTGTTAAAAGTTTAGTGACGGCATAATAAATTTACCCTTTATTCACGTTAAGTTTGTTGAGGGTATGATAAGTAACAAATTTGGTTTATATTTTAGGTTGAATAGGAATGGCTACAGATCGGTCGAGGCAACCTCCCCTGCCCCATCAGACAATTTTCTGTTCTGTCCCCGCCTCATTACCCGTTTAAGGTGCGGTGTAGCCCTTGTCTAGTTTACTACCCATTTTTTTTTAGTTTTTGATAATTCATTTTATTGCCCATATTCATTAAAGTGAGACAATAATATCTTTTTAATCTTTATTTATTTTAAAAGTTAAATTATTCAAATATATTTGGTAAACTATGACTTTTATTATTTGTCATACTTTTAAAATAACCATAGTTGTCATTTTTTATTAGAATTAATGAAATTTTGTGAAATTTTTCTTTTAAAGTATTGAATTCTAAAAAAAAATTAAACGGGGCGGGGCACCCATTACCCAAACCCTGTCGAAGTTGAGACCAGATTTACTCAATATTTTTCTTTTATTTTGAGTAATACAAAATCATTTTGATGGCATATTAATTTTAAAATCGTTTATATTTCTATAATTACACTTCTCTTGTTTCTATTCTAGACTAGATGGAAAACAACTTTTCCCAGAAAAGATTACAATATTGATGGGATA
>CAIGRP010006292.1:0-12232 GCA_903798385.1 Fraxinus cuspidata
GTTAGAAATAATTATTACTTGAGAACTCGAGATCATGGTGCGTCTTTCATTCATAAATTACATAAAATTTATTCTAACCATCAATTGCATTTAGTTTAGTAATTCACACTTGCATCGTAGTTGATTTAATTCTACTTAATATTATCGTTTCGATTAAGGTCATAAAATAGAAATCAAATTAAATAAATTTTTGTGGGAATGATACTCGGACTAAAAAAAGTCCACTTTATTACTTGTTAACGAAACGTACACTTACGGTAGTTTAATTTGAAACTCGAGCCATCCGAGTGGGCCATCATCAAGGCAATATACGAGCTACCTTCATAAAAGAGGTATTCCAAGAACGTCATCGGCAAGCGGAAACTCTTTGTTACACACCAACTAATGGCTACCAAAGGCAAAATAGGACAGTTTTCTTCTTTGTTTCACAATTACTTTCTTCCACAGTTTTCGTAATTGTTCTATTTTTTTTTGTAGGGAAACATGATAAAAAGGAATATGTCAAGCCCAACATGCTCCAGCTGAGGCGCTTGGGGGAGGCACAAAAAAAGAAATCCCTAAGCTCCGGTTCTTCTTCCTACAAAAACCAACGAGATAAATTGGCTCGTCTCTCCGAAATGAACCTACCATCTTCTCCAGAAAAGAAAGGAGAAAAAGAAAAAGAGGTCGAAGCTTTCCTGGAGAGGCTCCCCAAGAGAAAGTTGGAAATGTCTAAGAAAGTTGGACTTGACCCTCCTCCCAAATGCCAGACCACCATTGGGAAGATACTCTTACGACCCATTTTAGCCAAATTAATTTCCTCTGTAAAGGTCGTGGAGGCAAAGGAGGTGATCAAGGAGGGAAAGCTTGATAAGGAGGTCAGGAGTGCTCCTTCTGAAGGTAAGGTCCAAAACTTCTTGGGTGGGAGGTCTGATGAAATCACCTTTATGATAATGTAGATGTTGCCCGCTTAGATTCAGGGGCTTGGGAGGATTCAACACAAGTATTGGACTAACAAATATTCCTCGTATGCTGAAACCTATGATGCAGTAGACATGGCGGAGGTTAGGATCGCCCTACAAGCCCATTCTCAAGGTTTCTTTTAAATGCCCAGATGGAGGCGAGACATCTATAGGGCCTTAATAAGGAGTACCTCACAAAGGGCCCAAGATGCTGAAGTTGCCCTGAGCAAAGTTAAGGCTGATGCATCTTTTGCAATAAGGCCATTGAGGCCTTCAAGTTAAAGCATACTGAGGTAGAGTCGAAGATGGAGGCACTTTTCAAAGAGAATGATGAATTGAAGAAGGAAACCCACCTCTGCGAAGCCGATGTGAATGCGTTGATGAAGCGCGTGGAAAATTATGACTCGTCAGCCTTGGAGGTTACTAACTAGGAAAATGGAGAGCTGAAGGCCCATGTACCCACCTCTGCAAAGCCGAGGTGAATGCTTTGACGAAGTGCATGGAAAATTATGACTCGTTAGCCTTGGAGGTTACTAACAAGGAAAATAGAGAGCTGAAGGCCCATGTAGAAAGGTTGATTGTTGAGGGGGTAGGGGAGGCTGTGGTGATTGAATTTGTCGCTTACTTCCATGAGAAGGCTGAGTACGACGGCCTCGGTATATATTAGAAGAGGGTCGCCTACAAGTCCTTGGGAGGCTTGCTGAGCTGTATCCCCAGCTGGAGTTATCTTCTTTAAAGGAAGAGTTTCTGGTGGATGAGCCCTCAACCCCTGCCAATGAAGAAAATGACTCAGTAGAGGAGGTGGGTGCCCAAGGGAGGCCTCAGCAAGATTATGACGCCGCCATTTAGACTAGGTCTCCTTATTTGTAATTTTTGTAATCTTCCTGTAGTGAATTCAATTTTATTTGTAACTCGATTCCAATTTTGTAACATTTCTCAACAGCATTTCTTGTTTGTAACTGATTGATCTTGGACTCGCCTTAACCATTTATGTTTTAATAACTTATGGGCTCGCCATAATTGATCGACTTAACAATTTATGGGCTCACCATACTTAATTGAACTTTAATAACTTTATGGGCTCGCCATAATTAATTGAGCTTTAATAACTTATGGGCTCGCCATAATTAGTCGAACTTCAATAACTTTGTGGGCTCGCCATAATTAATTGAGCTTTAATAACTTATGGGCTCGCCAAAATTAGTCAAACTTTAATATCTTTAGGGGCTTGCCATAATTAATCAAAATTCAATAACTTTATGGGCTTACCATAATTAATTGAGCTTTAATAACTTATGAGCTCGCCATAATTAGTCAAACTTTAATAACTTTATGGGCTCGCTATAATTAATCAAACTTTAATAACTTTACGGACTTTCCATAATTAATTGGGTTGATTTTAACATTTTGAGCTTGGCATACTTCAATTTGAACAAGCTGAATAATTGATTTGAATAATTATTTGGGTTGATTTTAACATTATGAGCTTGCCATACTTTAATAACTATTTTAACTGATTGATGTGGGCTTGCCATACTTCAATTTGAACAATCTATGAGCTTGACATAATTAATGCGAGTTAAATTAACGTATGGACTTGTAGTTAATCACAGCGGTATGAGCTTGTCATACTTAAAAACAAAGTTGTTGAGATGATACTTGCCTTAATCGCAAAAGGTACATAAGCGGTGAATATGACCTTACTAATAATAATTTTAAGATGTTCAACATTCCAATGGTGGGGCCACACCTTTTCATCTAAGCTTTCAAATAGGAAGGTTCATGGCCTGACGTCGCCTGATATACTATAGGGGCTCTCCCAGTTCGAACCCAATGTACCAACACTAGGCTTTTTAGAAGATAGAAAAACCCTTCTGAGAACAAGATCGTCCCTTCTAATTGATTTCCCCTTGACCTTGGAGTTGTAGTATCTCACCATTTTTCTTTGATAGGAAACCAACTTTCTCTGCAAATCATCTCTATTTTCTTCAAGGAAATCGAGCTGGCACCGCCTTATTTCATCGTTGGATATCTCGTTGAAGTGCAGGTAGTGACGCGAAGGAAGACCCACTTCAACTGGGCTCATGGCTTCGGCCCCATATGCCATATAGAATGGGGTCTCTCCCATTGTAGTTCAGCAAGTGATGCGAATTGCCCATAACACATGGGGGAGCTCATCCATCCTAGCCCTCTTTGACGTATCAAGTTTCTTTTTCAAGATGTGCTTGATCGTCTTGTTAATTGCCTCCACTTGGCCATTTGCCTGGGGGTGGTACGGAGAAGAAAAGTACTTTTTGATACCCAATTCATCACACAAATCTATAAGCTTTTTGTTGTCGATCTGTCGCCCATTGTCTATTACGATAGAGTGGGAATTCTAACCCGACATATGATGTTTTTCCATATGAATTTAGAAGTGTTCACTTCAGTTATTTTCACAATGATTCTGTCTCGACCCATTTAGTGAAGTTATTAATGGCAACAATCGCATAGCTCGCACTTTCCTTTCCTTTTGGCATAGGGCCCATCAGGTCAACCCCCCACTTAGCGAATGGCCAGAGGCTGGATACTACGGTCAATTCTTGTGATGGTTGTCTTTGGATGGAGGAAAAATACTGGCACTTGTCACACCTTCTCACAAATTACACAGCGTCATTTTTCAAAGTTGGCTAGTAGTATCCTTGTCTTAGTACTTTCTGAGCTAATGTCAAGCCCCCTGTGTGGCTGCCACAAATTCCTTCATGGGTTTCTCATAGGAAGTAATTGACTCTTTCCCTCTAGTACATCATAAGAGTGTGGATGAAAAACCTCTCTTGTAAAGTATTTCGTCCTGAAGTACATAGTGGGCGGCTCTTCGTCTGAGCTTATGGGCCTCTTCTTTATTCTCGAGTAAGATGTGATATTTGAGGTAAGCTATTATAGGTTGCATGCATTGCAGGGTTCCTTCAATCCACTTCCTCTTCTACTTTGGTTGTAGAGGGCCTAGGGAGGTATTAAATTGGTACAATCTTGAGTAGCTCTGAATCCTTGTTGTTGGCCAAATTTGATAGGGCATCTGCATGCAGGTTCTCTGTTCTTAGTATCTGGGTTAGCTCGAATTTTTCAAAACATGGGAGTAGGTCAATAACCTTCTTCAGGTATGTTGTCATGCCCTTATCTTTGGCTGCAAAACTTCCATTGACCCGGCTCACAACCAACTAGAAGTCACTGCAAACTACTAAGTTCTTGACCTGCATTTTTTTGCCAATCTGTAGCCTGGTAGAAGTGCCTCATATTCAGCTGAGTTGTTGAAAGTCTTAAAACCAAACCTCACTGCACAATTAAGCTTGTGGCCTTCGGGGCTCTCCAGCAATACACCAGCCCCAGATCCAGTTTTCCCAGAAGATCCATCAACAAACAATTTCCAGGCTGGGGGGTTTGCTGGTTCCATTATTACATTGATGTCCATTGCTTCAGTAAATTCTGATTTGAAGTCTACTACCGTTTGCCCCTTCAGCAAGGTTCTTAGCTAATATGAAATGTCAAATTTGCTCAACTCTACCACTCATTCATCAGCCTCCCTGATGCATCTAGTTTTTGGAGCACCTTTTTGAAAGGGAGGCTTGTTAATACATGTATGCTATGAGCTTGGAAGTAGGGCCTCAGCTTTCTAGAAGCGATCATAAGGGATAAAACAAGCTTTTCCATGGTGGTATAACGTGATTCAACTAGTAGCAAGGCCTTGCTTACATAGTAGACGGGTAGTTGCATGCTACTTTCTTCCCTTACCAGTACTGAACTTACTGCCTCCGCGTTGAAGGCCAAGAATAAGAGCAGTGCTTCTCCGTCTCTGGGCTTTGAGAGGATGGGGCTTAAGTGCTTCTTCAGCTTCTAGAAAGGCTCTTCATACTCTTCGTTCCATTGAAACCTTCTTCCTCCCTTCAAAATTTTGAAGAACAGGAGGCATCTATCAGTCTCCTTGGAAATGAAGTAGTTCAGTGCCGCCAGATATCAAGCATTGTACTTTCTTGGGCTTGCTAGGGGATTTCATATCCAGCAGGACCATGATTTTTTTGGATTGGCCTCAATGTCTCGCTGGTTGACCATATAACTCAGAAATTTCCCGAAGCAACACCAAAAGCACATTTCAAAGGGTTCAACTTCATTTAGTACTTTCTCAAGATTTTGAAGGTAGCTTCTGGTGCTCAACGTAGTTCGCAGCTATGAGACTCTTCACCAGCATGTCGTCAATGTATACTTCCATTGTCTTTCTAATAAGTTCGGCAAATATCTTCTTAACTAGGCACTCATAAATAGCCCCAGCATTTTCCAGACCAAAAGGCATCATTTTGTAACAATAAATGCCTCTATCAGTGATGAATGAGGTGTTCTCCTTATCAGTCGAATATATGGGGATTTGATTATACCCTGAGTATACATCCATAAAGCTCAAGAGTTCGAGTCGACTAACTAGTCGATCCTTGGAAGTGGAAAACTGTTCTTTGGGCATGCTTGATTGAGATTGGAAAAGTCTATGCAAACTCTCCATTTGCCATTGGGCTTCCTTACCAAGACGGGGTTTGAGATCCATTTTGAATATACCGTCTCCCTGATGAACCCATTAGATATGAGCATTTGCACTTCTTCTATCAAGATCCCATACCTATCTGGGTTCAATACTCTTCTTTTTTCCTACGAAGGGTAAACTTGGGATCGACGTTAAGACAGTGGCAACTAACCTTGGGGTCTATGCCCACCATATCTGCATGTTTCCAAGAGAACATGTCTAAATTACTAAGCAAGAAGCTCTTGAGTTTCGTTTTTTCTCCTAATTCAAGCTCTTTCCCTACTTGTAGTACCTTTGTGGGGTCATTTAGGTTTGCTGGAAAAGATTCCAATTTCTCCACTAAGGTCACTTGGAAATTTGATTCAGTGACTCTAGGGTCTAAATCCACGTAGCAATTCTTCTTTCAGTGGGAAATTTCATACATAGGTGGTATATGGACCTTTCAACGCAGGTCGACCCAACACTATGTGGTAAGCGGATCGATGATTTACAATGAGAAATTCCATGGTATTGAGTCATAAGTATGGGTTCTCCTATCTCCACCGCTAATATGATCCATACCCTAAGAACGATGCTATCAACGGTGAAACCATATATGGGGCAGTCATGGGCTGAGCTTATGATCTACCATCACTTTGTTAAAAGTGGTTCCAAATAGGATATTTACTAAACTCCCATTTTCTACCAACATGCGTTTGAGCCCATTTCTGGTTACGAAAGATCGTACCACTAAAGCATCACAATAGGGATAATAAACCCCAATGGTGTCTTTTTACAAAAACGTTATTAGTGGAATGTTCATAGCTCCTCGAACGGTACTATTGACTAAGTAGCTTACCATGGCTTCCCTTGTATAATTTCTCTTACCATTTCTGGACTCCCCTCCAACATGTGGACCGCCAATAATGGTGTCAATTTCCCGTATGTGGACCTTATCTGCACCGGGTGGGTGTTCTCTCCTGAGCCTTTGTCCACCTCTTGACCTATTTCTTTCCTCCTCATGCTCCTATCTAGGTGATTCATTTCTGTGATATTGCCTCGCCTCATTACGCCAAGGTTCTCTCTCATGTCTAAGTTGAGGCTCGTTCCTTGTTACAGGATGGGTGTTTCTTCTTTCAACAAGGGGCTAGTGGTTCTTCATGATATGTTCTTGACATGCAGTTTTCTGTGCTGTGACTGTTGGTTCGATGGTAGGTGCAGTATTGCTTGTCCCTAGGCTCTTTGTTTCTTTTCCTAACTCTTATCCTAGATTGATTAAACTATATTTGAGCTTTAGCTCTGACTTCTTCATATGCTAAAGATGGTACTGCATTTAACATGGCAGTGGCTAGCGTTTGGCCTGAGGTGGGACAATTGTATGTCCTGCTTGGGTCCATTGCTAGTCTACTAAATGTGGTACGGAACCTCGTCGCTGTCTCTGAGGTGGTGGGAGTCCCAGTGAAGTCCGGTTGCTGTGATCAATGAGCTCTTCATTGACAATCTCGCTTCTCATCATTTTCAGGTAGGATTCTTGTTTCGAACATCCCTCCGAAATAGGGTATTCAAGTTGAGGCCTTCTCTTAGAGTAGAAATGGCTTCTTTATTTGTAACCTGCTCAAAATAAGTCATTCATTCGTGAAGTGGGCTAAGTAGCTTTTCAAAGTTTCACCGGCTTGCTGCCTCATGTTCTGTAACCTTTGGATGGGGGATTCACCTTCTTTGCTAGATAAATATTGGTTCAAAAAGGCTTTCTTGAGGTCTAGCTAACTCCTAATGGTACCAGCTGGGATGTGGTTGTACCAAATTTCTACGGTCCCAGTTAATGTTAGATGAAAGGCTCTGCACTTTAGTGCTGGCGAGGCCCCTCACAAAGACTTGTGATTCTTGTAATTGTTTAGATGCTTCACCAGATTACCATTTCCAACGTATTTGGGTATTTTGGGAGGTACAAAATGGCTGGGAACTGGTGCGCTTCTCAACTCCTGAGAGAAGGGTAGGCTCTCATCATCATCATATAACTCAAACGACCTGCATGGACTTTCAGAACCATCTTTCTCTGCTTGATAACGAGGGAGTCGTAACACTTCCATTTGATTCCTCAAGTTCACCTCATATTTCTCTCTCGCCTATTTCTAAGTAGATGGAGGCCCCCTCGAGGTTCATATCCTGAATTTCGTTTTGGCTCCCTTTGTACTGGGGGCAGCTAGTGGGACCCATTTCTAGGCCTTGATTGTCCAATTCGATCAAAAACACTGGTGGACCTTTGTGGTTCGCACTCTTGAGCATATTCTAGAGAAAAGTTTCCTCTTGCTGTATGTTATCTTCAGGTCGACTAGTTGCGTATTTGTGGAAGTGTCCATTCCTACCTCTCTTTCTGCTGGGCCGATCTCCCTTCTATGCATTTTGGGGTAGGCTGTCGTATCACTCTCCTCATCTTCTTGTGGTATCACTCCCTGCCAAGGCACTTGGTACCCGCCTATTGATGCATTTGTATAAGTAGTCGCTGCATGGTGGCATTCTACTGGGCCATGTTTCTCATATTCGTAGCCATCTTCCCTACTTTTTTAGCAAAATGTGCTATGGTACCGCCTCGCGTGTGTTGGTGATGGGGATGACACACATTTACATTCACTCGGAGGACCTCTTCTTCAGAAGCCTCATGTTGTCTACTTCCGTCTTGTGATCCGTAGTGGCTAGACCTCACATCATATATTAGGCTTCAAGCTAAATAAAGGTATTTTAGATGTTTTCTCTTTGCAGGGGTTATTTCTTCAAGAACCAATCCTTTCTTCGAGACTCTGCTTCAAACGACCTTTACCATAAGGATGTTCGTGGTTATAGTGTCGAACTTTCCACAGACAGCGCCAATTTATTCTATTGACCCCAAAAAATATACCAGTGATGTGGCCAACAGATCCCAAAGCCTCTCATGTCCACGTAAGTTGGATTCCTACACACTTGGACAAATCGTTAGTCACACGTGGCCTTTTTTGGGAGGGATGGAGTTGGCCGTATGCACTTCGACGGTCAATTCAATTGGTGAAGTAGTTTTAGGGTATGGAAGAGCTTTAAACGTGAGCCTCCGGCGTCGGTTTTAGGGTAACAAATATAAAATGTGTGTGGCAAGAATATAACTTTGAGATTCTAAACTTGCATTACCTTTGAATGATACTAAGTGTGAGCTTTATACTTGGGCAAAATGAATGGAATCCATTGAAAGATAGAGCACGTGGCCTCATCCAAATGATTTTTCTTTCTTGTCATATTAATCAATCAATCCCGGCCTTAAACTTTTGTGTCCATAAAGCTTAGCTTGTACTTTAGACTTGACCAAGTAGGATGAGAGTGAGAGTGGCAGTGAGTTATATTGGCAACCCACATGGTGTGAGATTTATTCAAGATCTCGCCATTGCCTTGTCCTGGCCCAGCTCTGTCCGTGGGGTCCGCATATAATGGGATCGGTCCAGGTGTTCTATATGGGGGAGACAAGTCATCTGCACCTGAATTGGTTCGCCTGCATGTAGCTGGCCTACCCATATACCAGTATATGAGGCATGGGCCCCCGAATTGTTCGCCATGTAGGCTAATTGGGCCCTTTATGGGTCTTAGTTTTTCAAGGCGTAACAATATTGATAGATTAAAAAACAATGATCACATGTAGAAAAGCATTTATTTTAAACTTAAGTATTCATTCTTCATAATGGATGATTGGATGTGATGATAGGGAAATGTAAGTTGTATTGAAATAATTAAACTTAAAAGGAAATAAGTCAGTTTTAAAATAAATAAGAATCTTATTAATAAGAAGTAACAAGCAATTAAATTATCCCATATTTATAAATTGATATTAATTAACTTCAATTTCTAATAAAAGGATTATCCAATATGTATTTATGTTGTAGATAATAAATTTTGTTAGATTTTAAAGTTTGTTTTTACTTTTAATTATTTTACTGTTTTCACTTTTTTCCGTATGATTGATCAAAATCTGAAAAAAATAGTGAAAGTCGAAGACTTTTGAAAATTTATACAATTTTTGTGTTGTTTTAAAAAATTCATCGGGTTTGAAAATGGAAAACCTTTTTTCCGTATGAATGTAAACGAGAAGAGTTTTCAAAGGTAGGGTTAGTTATCCCATTCATGACTCAATTTTACCCAAAATTTTCAATAGGTCACTGAATTTTCAAAACGATGCGACCATTCATTGAATTTTAGAAACTGCAACCACATCCATACCCGAACCACATTTTGTTAGACTAATTGACAAATCGAATGACGTGTCGGATGGAATCTGTGACGTGGTACATTTGTGTAAGAGAATGATGCCATGTAGGATAGTTGCTACTGAGATGGATTTTTTTTTCTTGAAGAGTTGTTAGTGGAAAAACATGTTTTTATTAAAAAAAACAATAAAATGAAAACTAAAACTCAACACACACATACAACACCATAAAACACACACTTCTACTATTTCCCTCATCCCGTTGCTCGTGGCAAATTGGCTGACAAACATAATGAATCTGGTGAATTAAACTTGCAAATTACCACCCTAGCCTATTATCAAGACTCCCCAATCACCAAATCTCCATAACTTAGAACCCTGAGTGCACGCCCCCCAAGCCCTAAAATCGCGAACATTGCTCCATTCACCCCTAACCAGTCGTCTACCATGATTGAGCTCACAATAAATGGAACTTGTAAATGCATCCTCCATATGCAGAAGCTCTAATTCAATCTTGACGAATTCAGCTGAAGTGAACCTATAGTCATCTCACTTGTAGCAGACATTAAGGAACAATTAGTAGGTGAGAGCATTTTCTGTATGTACTATTTAATCAATTTTTTTTTGCATATACCGTTGAATCAATTTTCTACATAGTTGCATGTACTGTTGTTTATTGGCATTTTAATTTTAATGTATGCTATTGTTAATAAAAATGTAGATGTTGATATCAATGATGATTCGAACTTCAATGACTCAGACAGTGATGTTTATGACGATGATGACATTCTGTTTGATTGCAACATCACCAAATGTATCGAATTGGAGATGATGAAGACTTCTGAATTAGATAGTTCTTTATACGCATCTTCGGATGAGTTAAACTTTATTAGTGATTCTAATTCAAAGGAGAATAATGGCCGAATGAATTACCCTAAATATTATGATGACAATGAGAAGAAGAATCCACATTTTGAGGTTAGATTACTTTTTGCTTTGTTTGAAGAATTGAAAGATGTTGTGAGGAGTTATACGATCTTTAATAGGGTTGAACCTGTCTTCAAACGAAATGATAAAGATCGGATTCATTATGTTTGCAAAGGTGGATACACATTCAAGTTGTGGTCATCTAAGCTACAATGTCAAGAAACGGTTTAAATTAAAATATATGATCCCAAACACACTAGTTTTAAGGTCAGGACAAACAAGTTTGCACATTACTAAGGTAGTCACTTGGAGGACGAGGAAATACACTAAGGTTTTAGTAGAGAGGACCGATGAAGAACAATTTGTGTTTTTATGGTATTATGGAGCTGAATTGAAAAGAAAAAATATGGATACAATTATGATAATTGCTCTAGTCGATAATGTATTTAAGGGCATCTACATTTGCATAGATGCATGAAAGAGAGGATCTCTACATGGTTGTCGACATTATGTTAGTATAAACGGATGCTTTTTGAAAGGAAAAAATTGCTAGCAGCAATAGGGGTTGATGCCAATGATTGGATAAATCTAATTGTGTATGTAATCCTTAGAGAGAGAATACTAGTTTGTGGCATTTATTTTCTAATTTTGTTGCTTGAAGACTTTTCCATGGAGAATTGGGCCTTCGTGAGTTTTATGACTATAGATAGAAATGACTAGTCAAAGTCATTGCTGTTAGATTTATAGAAGTTGAACACATGTTTTGTGCTAGGCATATATATCAGAATTTCTTTCGAAGTGACTTCAAAGTGAAGTACTTAAAAAATTGTCTGTGGAGTGCTGCAAAAGCAAGTCATTTGGCATCTTTTAATTATTAGATATCCAAGATTGAAGTTGCTAGCCTAGGGGCATATGGATGGTTGAAGGCCAAACCACCGACTGAGTGGACTAGGTCTCACTTCTCAGATCATTGCGAAATGCTCTTTAGTAACCTCTACGAGTGCTTCAAAAATTCATTCTCGAGGAAATAGATAAATCAACACTTGAAATGTTGATAGGCATCCAGAATGAGTAGATGCATAGAATTCAAGTGAAGCGAGACAAATTGAGAAACTACTACAAATCAATATGTCAAAAAATCCAAAAGATTCTAGAGAAGTATGTTGACATAGCCTGTAAATGCATTTTGCATTAGAATGGGGTACATCAATATCCAGTGGAGTGTTCGAATGCAGAATATGCAGTAGATGTGGATAATAGATCTTGCGCTTGCTGTAGTTGGGAAATATCTAAGATTCAGTGTCTACATGCAATTACTTGCATCTTGGACAAAGGACACAAAATAAAGGATTAGGTATCAAATGGTTTACGACATACACCTACATGAGCATATATAAACATGTTATATCTCTTATCAATGGGAAAGTGTTGTGGCTATATTACTACAAAAGGAAGGAAACAGACAAAAAGAAGGAAATGATATGAGGAACATGAAGCTTCTCAGTCACAAGTGTCATTAAAGAAGAAAGGTATAGTGTTTATAACATGTTCGGTTTGTGGAAAAAAAGGGCACAACAAAAGATTTTAAAAGATTCTTAAACTTCTAAAATACTGCAG
>CAIGRP010006301.1:0-22480 GCA_903798385.1 Fraxinus cuspidata
TTTGACTCCTTTCTTCATCCAATTGACTTCTAACACTCTCAAATCTTCATCACGAGGTTAGAAACAAGTTTAGAGTATTTCACTTTAGTCCCTGAACTTTCACTTTCTTCCATTTTGGTCCCTTTTCACTCGTTTCTCCTTATTTCCGCTACATTCATCATTTGTCCTGGAAAACATAAATTACATAGAATTAAGTTATATTTCAACATATATTTGACTCCTTTCTTCATCCAATTGACTTCTAACACTCTCAAATCTTCATCACGAGGTTAGAAACAAGTTTAGAGTATTTCACTTTAGTCACTGAACTTTCACTTTCTTCCATTTTGGTCCCTTTTCACTCGTTTCTCCTTATTTCCGCTACATTCATCATTTGTCCTGGAAAACATAAATTACATAGAATTAAGTTATATTTCAACATATTAATCAATAATTTTTCATATTTTGACAGTCAGATAAGTGTGTAAAAACGCACTTATCAATTCAATATTCACTTGTGTAGTCGAATGTCTAATAACTAACTTGTCTTGTAAATAAACTACACATGGATGGGAGCGCAGCCAGGAAAAGATGTTGGGGTGGCTGAAATTTAATTTATAAATGTTCATGTTTGGCTCACTAATTATATACTTATAAGTAAATTAGTTTATAAATAAATATGTTTTTAATAAATATTTCTTTTATTAACTAAATAAAATTGAGCAAATTACTTATTTTAGTGATAACATCTATTTCATGGTCAAATAAGTAAATTTTTAACTTGTAAGTGTGAATATATAATATATGAAAACTCATATAGATATAAAATTTAATTAATTTTAAGCTTATTCAGACATGTAGATTCTCTTAATGCTAAAATAAATTATTATTTTTTTACTTCAATCAATAAAAATATTATTATAAAGTCTATTTATTTAGTTATAAGTGAACTCTTTAAACTTAGTCAAACATACATGAACTAAAATACATAAATTAATAGCGAGATTGTGTAGCATGAATATGCATGAAATAAATATGTAAATTTTGAAATTTTTAACAAGTTTGGGTAATTGGACAATAGACGAGCTGGGACTCTAGTTGGCTTGACTAGGTTGGGCTAGATTATTATTATTATTATTTTTTTTTTTTACATTCTACCTTGTAGTAAGGTTGAATTAGCTTTTATTGTTTATATTCCATTGCATATAGGTTGGGGATAGGCTGGGGTATAGTCCAGGTCTGCCCTCCTCTACATCCGCCTCTGCATATGGATAATCATTAGATAAAATAATTTTTTGGTTCTTTAAAGAATGTCCATGTGAATTGTTTATTATTCGACGCATCATTATATCTCCTGAATTTTCAAGTCGATCATGCCAAATTATAAATATTTTTGGATCAAAGAACTTCAGTTCATGATAATATTTGATTCGAAAATTTTTATAAATATATAATACATGCCGATGGGAGTGCATGATTTTTTTTATCTGCTTCTAGCTGATGCAAAAGAAATTATGCAAAAATATTCAACATTATCTTCTTGCATCGTCTCAATATGATATCCATTGTTGCTGATATTTTTAAAAATAAAAAATTTTCTTCTAAATTTGCTAGAATAAATTGTATCGTCAATATATAATTTTGTATTATTTGGTAAAATAATGCAAGCTCTTCTGGAGCCTTCAACGATATTCGATATACCTAAGATCGTATTAACGTAATTTTCTGCAAATGTTAAGTCTAGAAAAGACTTTTTGTGTTGAAGAATAGTGTGCATATTTGCACTATCAACTAAACAGGTATCTTGACAATTCATCAATAATTTTGTGATTTTTACCATTTGAGCAATTTCACAATAAAGCAAAAAGAAATACAATTAGTTTCGAAAAATATGACTAAACATCAAGGAGTCAATATCAATATGATATAGATTATATGTTTTTCTTTAGGGATAAATACTAATTTAAAGTAATATGTTTTTCGAAATACGTGCTGCTTCGAGAGTATGTTGTATTTTACTATTGTTTCTTCAAGAGCAATATATCAACATTTTTCTAGAATATTGAAAGTTATAATTCATGCTCTTTAAGAGCAAGTAATATTCTTTTGAAATATTATTTATAATGATGTGCTATTTCAGGAGCAACAACATTATAAATTATTAATTTAAAGTTCATGGAAAAACATCTAAAAATATTTAATTACTATATCGACATGATATGAATTTAAATAGAAGAATTAATTACCAAAAATGTAATAGTAAAAAAAATCTTTCAAACATGGACATGAATTGACTTCATATATAGACATGCAAATGGGACAAAGTAATTTTTATGCATATAATGAAATAATCATTATGCCTACACAAACTCATGAATTGACGAAATACTTAACATGAAATTGATAGTAGTAAACCATGAATTCGTATAGTGGATACATAAAAAGTAGGCATAATAACTGTATAAATGCACACGATACAACATTATTATAATCAAAGATGTACGTTATTATTTAGGACACCCTGAAATTTTTTAACTCTTTCACGTAGACATGTAAATAAAAAATCATTATCCAACAATAACAATATGATTCACATGGAATGAAAGTAATCATAATAATCATTCTCTTTGGCGGCTACAGACCAAAATATTGATTCACAAATTTTCTTTCGTCGATTTATGTATAATAAGAAGATGAATTGAAATTTCTTTTGAAACACATGATGCTGTATTCTTCTCTTTTTTTTCTAGAGAATACTAAACTTGGATATTAAAAATTATGCTATCGTTCTGATAATGTATTATGAAAAGAGAAAAAAAAAAAAGGGAAACTAAAAGTTAATAGACATGTATTATAATGAGAATCAAAGCCCTATATTTATAAGGCATGATTAGAGTTATAATGGTAATAATTTCTAGGGTTGTAGGGATATAATTGTTATTTACTAATAAACTTACTATTTATAACATATATTTATTGGATAGAGGGAGTAGTGTATTATTATTTAATAAAGTTTTATAAATCAAATACAACCTTTGTTTGGGTTTCATTTTTTCCTTAAATTTCACTTTTCAAGGAATAATGTTATCAAGCACCGCTAGCGCTAGAACACCAACTTAGATGACTCCATGTGATAGGATAAATGAAATGTACAATTAAGTGATCCATTTAATTGTACTCCCATTTAATGCAACATTAACGCCATCTAAATTGGTACTTTAGCACCGGTGATACTAAATAGTATTACTCATTTTCAATAAGTGAGCAGTATGTGCGAATTCTATAAAATGCATCACTAAATTTAATATTTAACTTTAAAAAGTAAAATTTAAGTAAAAATGAAACCCAAACAAAGAATAGTCAGCGGTGTAACTACACTTGGGCCAGCTGGAGTAGTGGCTCCCGCAATTTTTTTTATTTGTTTTAAAATATAGGTAAAATTAAAAAAGGAAAAAAAAATATAATACAATCTCAAAAATACCAAACTTTGTAGAATTCTTAAAAAACGGTGGTCACGATTCAAAATTTCGGACTTTCATGGCTTGATGATCCAAAATATACGACGAATTCAAGATGAGTTTTCTCCAGAATATTTGTTTCCTTCTTCTCCACAGTTTTCTAGCATAATTTTTAATTGGCCACAATTCCTATACTTCTTTCATTAATTTTCAATTATAGAATTAAGAAATTATTTATAAATAATTATTACAATCATAGGCATAGACCTTAATATTTTCATATTTTTTTGTAAAAATTGTATTGTGGCCTAATATGTTGTTACTTTGACTCCTAGTCACAAAAATGTGACATCAATAGTTTCAAGTCTGTTATAGACTTAACAGTGGGACTTAAGATATACATATTTTGCAAATTTTCGTTTCATACGAAGATTGTCATTTATATCGTATCATGGTGACCGATGAAACTGTGTGGTTGTAACTTGAAACATTCATAATATGTTACGTGTCTGTGACATACCACGTTATGTGATTGTGACTTATAAAATTGTATATATTAGAGTCATTCAAAAATATGAGACATTATTTTTTTTCTAATATATCACGCTTAATTCATTCTATGATTGCAAAATTTTCACACCTAAAATATTTTTCTATGGAAATTATGACTTCGTGCAAGAATTGTGACCAGATTTTAAGATAGGAGACTTCTTCATTACAAAATGATTAACTTTTAAATTCAGAATTACTCACTAAACTTATATTATTTGATAATATAGTTTTAAAAATATTAAAATTTATATTTTAAAATATAATTAACACTTAATAAAAATTGACATAAAGTAGTTAATTTTCTCAATAAAAAATTAGTGTTGAAGTGTAGATTGTTTAATTATTGTAGGGTACTTGTTTGTTAAAATGTCACAAAGAGAATTTCAACTTATTTTGTTATCTTAGGTCTTTGTTAAGGCTTTGGTTTGAAATTACCTCGATTTTCTCCGTCTATATCCATTGCCGCCGACTTCAAGAGCCGAAGGGGTATCCTTGACGGAGGAGGATGAGGGAATCACTTGGATTCTTGTTTCTGTGGAGTCTTCAAATTAAAAAGGGTTTAGCATTTTGGTTGAATACAAATGGATTGGGGAGTAGATTCTGAGAAAGTGGTGGGACGTTTTGGTTTGAATATGTTAATTACTTGTTTGTATTTGTGTCCTTTTCCCTTTAATTGATTTTTTATTAACATTATTAATAGATCCAAAGGGTCATTGGCTGATTTGCCATAACTAACAATTTTTAACGCACCACATTAGCGATTCCGTTTGCTACTCCGTGAACTATTCAAACGGTTAGTCGAGATTTAGTGATGAATGAAATAAATTTTGATAAGTTCGGTGATCATTCGAAATTTTTTTAAAGTTTAGTAGTCAATGGGAAACTTTGTGACAAGTTCAACGACTATTTGGATTTTTAACTTAAATTTTGGGTGTGTTTGAATCCAATTTTCTGAAAGAATGTATTATATAATAGTAATTTTTTGGATAATGTGTGGTTAAAGTGTGTGAAATTTTTTGAATTTACGTGTAAAATTATTTTTATTGAAAAAATGGAACATTACATATATTAGGTGATTGTCAAATACAATTTCAAAATTATGAAATTAGCTTTATTATTTCAAAAAATTATGTCATAATTAAATTTTATTAATTATATGTATTAAAATCACATATGGTCATAGTAACGTACTAATCACTATTACGGACGTCACATTCACAAGTCACAAATTTTATAAGTCACAATTTTTTTATCGGTCACAAGTTATCAATGTTCTCAATTACATATTATTTTTCGATCACATATTACAAATTTTATAGGTCGCAATTTATTTTACCGTCATAAATTATCAAATTAATTGGTTATATATTATTTTTCGTTCACCGATCACAAATTTTACAAGTCAAAACTTATTTTACAGTCACAAATTATCAAATTCATTGATCATATATTATTTTTCGGTCACATATCACAAATTTTATAGGTCATTACTTATTTTACAGTCACAAATTATTAAATTATTTGATCACAAGTTATTTATCAATCAGATAACCGTCAAATTAATTGATCACGACTTAACAAATTGTGAATAACGATTGCAAATTTAGTTACGAGAATGAGAACTAGGGTTTTCTTCTCTTTGCTTTGCTAGCAAAAATAATAATAATAATGTTGTATATATTTTCAAATTCTAGCTGCCTATTAATAGAAGTCCAAGTGGGCTCAACTCACCTCTTAAACTTAACCCGGTCTAATATTTAATTAATCAAATTAATTAAATCTGGTCCATAAATTAATTAATCCAATTAATTAATTTGGGTCTATTAATAAGCAATCCAATTAATTAATTATCCAACACTTGCTAATTAATTAATTGGTGATTCTCATTCTGNATTAATTCGAACATATTAACAAGCAATCCAATTAATTAATTCTCCAACACTTGTTAATTAATTAATTAATTGGTGAATCTCATTCTTCTGAATCTCCTTTTGTGTGTGACACATTATGTTCCCGATCACGATGTTTAATGAGGTGAACTATTATTTGATCTAATCATAATCGATAAATTAAAATACATATTTTTTAATTTATCATCAATTCATATCCATCGTCCCAAATTGACATCAAGCAATGTGTCGAGAAAATACATGTGACGGGAAATGTCACGTGATTTGATAAAATCAAACTTGTTCATTTTCATGAAACTATAATCATTTCATCAATCTTATCCGATCAATTAAGATATATGAATATATGTCAATCTCAATTATCGATCATATCTTTTATCCCACTATTAAGTCGATATAAGTCGAAAACTCCTTTTCGACTTATGAGTACACATTGACCAACGATTTTATTATCAACTTAACTAAATGGAATGTAGATTATAATCTCTTACTATCTAATCCTCTACTGACCATTCATAACCTTCATATAATTCTTGAGATACCCGAACGTGCCGTATTAGCTACTCTTAACAGAGCAACATTCAACATCACTAAAGAATGATTGTTCTCATATAAGGCACTATAATGACCTCAAGTCAAAGGACCAATTTCACTACCAAACATTAGAGATTAACCAATGACACTCAAATAGTTATCCATATGGAATCTCCCTAACGGGTTTCCAATGTTTTGTTCTATAACAAAACATTTATGTGTTCATTTAAATGTCACTACACTTTAACTTGCGAGATCAGCTACTTACTTCATAAGTAAGAAATATCATACGTAATAGTCTATCCGTGATAACAACATTCGTATATCGTTATTACATATTATCACGTATGATTTAAATTCAGTAATATGTAATTTATATCTCACAATCACAACTCTTTGTAATTAACAAATTACCAAGATTTGAATTTACAGATTCTATTATTTAATTTATTAGAACATTAATTCAATTAAATAATAGATCTTGTCATAAATATTCATCCATTATATATATTAAAAGTGTTTATATCCAAAGTTGATTGGACCTAATACATAACATTCAAACAACACTTAAAAAGGCTAAATGGTTCAAAATTTTGCAGTGGGATGACATAACCAATTATGCGGGTTAGAAAAGGAAGCTTTAAATCTAGAGAAGGCGAGAACTCTTGGAGGAGGATAGCTGGCCATTCGTACACATTATCATTACTCGGTTCTTGAAAATGAAGATCCTTCACTTGAGAAGAATAAGGAATATGATTGAGAATGTTGCACAAGATGGTGGCTTATTAAAGAAAATCATTTTTGATATCAGTGTGCTTGTTTAAAATTTAACGGAATCAAACTTTTCATTGAACTTAACAAGCTCTATACCATGTAAAATATTGGTATAAAACATAAAAGTTAAAAGGGTCATGGATAATATTTATATTAGTTACATGAGCCCTTTAACTCTTAAACAACTATAGTACTAGATATTAATTGAGTACAAGATAATGAAAATATAAGATACAAGATATTTATTCTAAGTACAAGATAATTACAAATTATTTTCAAATGGCTTTATATGTTGGTTTGTCATTTGATTTATCTCTGATACTATACTAGAAAGGAGGTTAGAACAATAGAATGTAATACTAATTACGGAACATTTACAAATTACAAGAAGCAAATCCATTCTAAAAAATTTCAGATCGATTAAATATATCCTTTTACATCATTTTATGTCCAAAAGAAGATCCAACACAATCAATAGACAAGGAAAAAAAAATGAAACAATCCCGTTAAAAATATTTCTGGGCGGACCTTGGCGTGCAGGTGAGAAAAATCACAGAATCAATTTTTGCATTGCAGTTGAATGCATCGCACAATTTTGCCCTTCTGCTAGCCATATTGTATTTGTTCCCCAAAGTGTTTTATCTGCAACTTCAAGAGCGTTTCTTCGTTTATAGATGTAAGATTTTGTAAATTAGAGGTAGACAATAAATGCAGTAGCGCTGAACCCAGCCAATAATTGACACGAGCCCAATTCAGGTTATCTGAAAACCAACTCTACCCGGGTCACTGGTGGCTCTCTCCACCACAAAATGCAAATTCAAATACTGTTACTTCTGTTATATAAATACGATTTTGCAGAGTACAAGTAGACAGCTAATGCAGCAGCACTAATTCCAGCTAGTAGCCAATAGAAGTAGTCAATATGAGCTCGATTAAGGTTGTCTGAAAACCAACTGTCCCGGCTTTGGCCACTGGTAGCTTTCTCCACCACAGAGATAAGAAAACTGCTCAAGAAGCTACCTATGCCAAATATACTGAGGTACAGAGCAAGACCAATACTTTTTCAGCTCGCTAGGAACCTGGTCGTAGAAGAACTCTTGAAGACCAACCATCGAAAATACATCCGATATTCCGAAAAGCAAGTACTGTGGTAACAGCCACCACACACTCATTGGGACTGTTGCTTTCGGCATGTTCACCAATCCATATTGAGCAGCAGTTTTCAAACGTTTCCTCTCAACCAATGCTGCAATTACCATGGAAAGAAAAGATAAAAGTATACCTGCTCCAATACGTTGGAGCATTGTTATGCCCGAGCGTTTCCTAGTTATAGCCCTTGCAATAGGAACCAAAATACGGTCATAGATAGGAATAAAGACAACAATTGCAAGACTGATAAAAGATTGAAGCGATGCAGCTGGTATTTGAAAACTAGATGTGATAGAACGATCCATTGTAACTCCTTGCTTGGTGAACAAGGTTGATGATTGTGAAAATACAATGGCATATCCCAAACATGTAATCCATATTGGAACAAGCCTGAGAATTGCCTTTGCTCTTCAATCTCAATGATGCAACAAACTTTCCCATTTTCTTTCGAACCATCAGACGCAAGCAATGCTTTATTAAGAAATCTGTTACAACCAAATAACGAAATGATATTAAATTGATTTCATTACATCAATCATATAAAACAAGATTTCGAGTAAAATGATATCAGCGTGTTTCTTTCCATGTTCAAGGTTAGAAGGTCGATATGAAGGTGGGAAAGGATTCATGTAGCCAACCCCAAATTTAATAGAACAAGGCTTAGTTTGTTGTTGTTCTTGTTTAGTTTGTTGTTGTTCTTGTTATTTCTAGATTAGAAGGTCAAATGTCTACTTAAAATGTGGAAATTTATCAATTAATAAATGGTATTTCTCATAAAGAAACAACAGCAAATAACAAGTGGGTAGTGGAAATATTGACTGTCAAAAGCTATTAACAGGACACTTGGGGAGATTAATCAAATAGAAACTTAGACATGCAAAGCAAAGTCGAGGGGCATTTTTTTCTTGTAAATCTAAAAACACACACAAGGATAGTTGACTGACTTGAACTGTTGAGAGCCTTCACATGGCAGAATACCCTGAACTTCCTCTTCCTTAGATATTGCAGCTGGGGTAGTCTGCCAGTTTCTAGCCGCATTCAGGAATACCTGATTAATTCTCACAAATGGGCTTCTTTCATCACTTTGCATGCTAAACCGGTAAGTTGTTGTTCCAAGCAAAAATAATATTAGCGCGAGGCTCATAATAATGCAGGCGATTCCAAAGCCAAGACCCCAACTTAGGTTGTCTTGAATGTAGCTCAAAAAAACGAGACCCACTAGAGTACCTGCACACATGGAAAAATACCACCAATTGAAGAACGAGCTTTTGGATTGACCTTCTTTTGGGTCTTGCTCATCAAACCGGTCAGCTCCAAAAGCTTGAACACAAGGTTTATGCCCTCCTTGTGCTAGTGCAACCAAATACAAAGACAAGAAGAAGATAATAATTTGAAACTCTGGTGGAGAGCATGCTGTGTTATATGCAGCATTCTGGCAGTCGGAAGATTTGAATGAATAGAGAGTAGCGGACAGGGACAAGAAGCCAAGTCCCTGAGATCAATAATATTTCAAACATAACATGTTTAGAATTTCACAGGAGAATAACATTCTCAAGAATCATTGTATCATTAGCTCTTTATAAAAATTCAGGGTATGTAATAAACAGAGTGGCAAAGTAATAGTTTTCAGCTTGTTAATAAGTTGTCGAAAATGTTGAAACATTGGGTTCACTCTCGATCATCTGTGCAAATCTATTGCATCCCTAAACAAGTCTTTGAATGCTTAAACGCATTTTAAATAGTGCTATGTACTGTACTGTATGCAAATATTGCCAAAAGCAATTAAATCATGGGCCTCTAAATTTTTCAGTCATGTATACCGCGAGTAGCATCAATGCTGCAGAAAATTTGGCATCCGACTTCGTCATTGTTCGTTTATCTTCATCGTGACCATTATCAGAGAACACAAGTAAGCCCCTGTTTGGTGGCCTTGAAATTTAAAAAACATAGTTTTGAATAATTAAATTTTTTTTTTCTAATGTGTAGTTAAAAAGTAAAGAAAAGTTTTGGATTTAAGTATAGAATATTTTATCCCGTGAATGTGTGGTTGAAAATGAGTGAAAAATAAATTAAAGTAAAAGGAATCAAACAGGGCTTAATCTCCCCCGCCCAAACACCCCACACCCATACCATCTTAAAGAAACCCCACAAAAAATTCAGAATTCTTCTAACATACAGAAAACTCCAGCAACTAATAGACCAATTGTTGGAGAATATAATGGATTTGAGTGATGACCTTAAACCAAAAAATCAACTTACCAACCTTACCAAAAATTGAACAGAGTAACGGTAAGGATATGAGTGAAAAGGCCAAATAAAAATAATGTCAAAGCAATACCAAAAAAAAAAAAAAAAAATTATATACAAAGTTAAGGCTATGGTTGAACTCTTTGTCCTTAAGCCATGCCCCGCAACGATGCCCACAGATGATGGCAATCGACTCCCAAGATACAACGACAAACTTTCTGTGTTAGTAGCACTTCAAACACGAGAACAACAAACCGAAAATTGATTTTTATACTCCTTCAAATGAAAATGGGAAAATGGAAAAATAGGTTTTTATGCAAAATTTAGGCTATAAAAAGATTAGTTTAATTTATGCTATGATTGCATATCATTGAGACGAACAAATGGATATCCTAATGGTCAAATTTATAGAGAAGGAAAGGTTGTAAGTGAAGTGTCGAGCTCCAAACTCAACAACGTTTGTCATAGGTTGCAACTTTTGCTGTCGCTAGCATGTCGCCATTTCGTCGCTCGTCTCTCACTCGAGCGCTAGGCGAGCAACGGAGTTGGACAAATTTCCAATCAATTTCCTCCATTTTCTTCCAACTTTAGACCGTAATTTCCTATTCACCCGAAATTAATTTGGAGATTCCAAATATACCATAACGATATACTCGACGAGTAGATCAAGTTACTCTATTTATTTTCATAATTTGACTATCGGATCAAGTCCGAATATTTGATCGAAGTTGACACGATAGTCACTTTTCGTGGTTTTATACTTAAACCACTTCCAACACCAATTATCACAAGCTCAGCCAAGAAAAATGCACAATTTTACCAATTGAAAAGTTATCAAATATAGAAGTTTAAAAAGATCAAAGCTTTTGGACTGACCAGGATATATAGCCCAGAGGCAATAATAATGGTCCGGTAGCGACCGAGAAACGAGTCAGCCACAAAAGCACCCAAAAGTGGCAAAAGTGACGCCGTTCCAGACCACGCATTTACATTCTCTGCCGCAGTTGCGGTGGATTGGCCCAATGGACCCGTCAAATAGCTAATCAAATTCGAACTTATTCCATAGAAAGCAAATCTCTCAGCCACTTCAACACCTAATAAATTGAACAAAATATATAGACAGACCATTTTTCCGTCAAAACACAACTTAAATAACCGTGTTAGCAGCAAGATCGTCTTTTAAATGTTGTAGGTACGTACCTATGATGAAGGAAGCGGACTTCCAACCTCCGTATCCGGGACGGCCGACAGGGCGGCCTTTGAAGTCGACGGAGCCATGGACGATGTCGTCCAAGAGTGAACTTTCGGCATCCAAAAGGGCGGTTCCGGTGGCTGAAGAGATCGGCATATCTGAGGAGCTGAGCTCAACAACCACCCCACTAGACTTGACAAAATTGGAGAACAGAAAAGAGATTTATGTTTTGCTGAGATTTAAGGCCCAAAAAAAGTACTTTTATGTCAAATATAAGTGGCTGATTCATTACTTGTGCTCCCAAATAAAATAAGTTATTTTTTTATAGCAATTCTCACTTTATTGTTAATAATAAATAATTCTTAATTTTTAATTTCAACTAGTAGAAAATTCATTTGTTTTAAAATTTACTTATCTACGTAAAGGCTAAACTATCACGTGTGAGCTATTGGAATTACTTTCAAAGCTCGTCGCCCTAATTAAAAATAAAAAATGACTAAAACTATTGTAAAGTAATGAAAATTTGTGGTTAAATTTGTCCATATTTTATTGATAGGTAGATGAGAAAAAGATGATAGATGAGAGAGAGATAGAGATAGAGTGAATTACTTGAAAAATAAAAATCACAATTTCCTAAAGAAAACATTTTCCTTATTTTTAAGAAAAATATGATCACATAACAAAAAGTTCAAAATTATTTTGATATGGCACGGAGAATATGGTATTCATCTCATTGAAAGTTCATGTCAAAATACAAGTTTTTTATAATATGTACATAAAAAAGAATGATTATCATTTTTAGAAGAAACATAAATTTTCTACAATTAAAAAAATGTAATAATTTTCACCAATTAAATATATGAAAAAATAAAATAATAAATAATAATAAATGGGGCAGTTAACATGCCTTAACTTGGTACTAGAAGTTGCAAAAGGATTGAGCAGCTTGTTGGGACTCCGCCTTGAGCGGCTCGGACTCATGGCTCATCGAACTTAAGTAACAAAACAGCCATCACTTTTTAAAAGTGACCGGCTTGTCACTTTAACAAAGTTTGTGACCATTAAATAAGTGGTTGTTGGATCCCCCAAAAGAAACTATATTTATAGGAAAAATCCAATTGTACAATCATTAGTGAATTGTAAAATTTATACATTCTCTCACATTAGGGTGGTGCCCACTAATTAACATGTTATATATACAATCATTAATGGAATTTACAATCTCCCACTAACGATACATATAGCATGTTTGATTTTATTGTTGAATAATGAACAGTGTTTTTTATTTTTTTAAAACGGTAACTTTGACTTGAATGGTACCTTGAATAATTACAATTTTTCTTTAATTGAAAGATCAAATTTGAAAGATTAAAAATCTAACAAACAATCAGATTATACAATACAGAGAAAATTCTTGTTTTCAAAATTACAGTCTTTTTTCTTGAAGAGTTTCTTCTTATATAGAGGTCTTGAATTCTTCATACTTGAAAAAAAAAAAAAATCAATCTAATGAAGGAATTTTGAAAGGACAACTATTTTTTGTTGGCTACTTGCTTTGAAAGAGTGTTTTAAAGGACATTTATCAGATCTGTCAACAACTTGCTTTAAATGACTACTTTGAAGAACAATACTGATTTGAAGGACAATTATCACTTCCATTTGAAACTTTAAAGGAAAATCTTTTCTTTTTTGACATCTTGAACGACCACTTGAATTATTGTTTTTTCTTTTGAAGTACATACAGTAAGTGAAGAATTCCCAATTTTGAGATGTCTCTCATCTCTTTAGATTAAGAAAACAGAAATATCTAATCCAATTCTAAAAAAAAGGCTTAACAGCAATTTGAACAAGATCAATATAAAGAAATTTATATTTCTTCATATGGTTTCTAATTGATTCACTTGAAAGTAATTTTATTTTAGCAGTTTAAAATCTCAAGTCCTTAGTGACTCTGGAGCACATTAAAATTGTATTAGGAAGGAAGATTAATCCCTAAAAAGTACTTTGAAAAAATCACCGAGCGACTATATTGAGCTAGTGGAAAAAAATGTATATATTCATATTTCTGTATTCATGCACGAAATAAAATTAAAAAAAAATGATGCCTAGATTTATGGTATTCTTATGAATTAACGAAAACTAAAAGGTCATTATGTGGGATATTATTTTGGAATCAACTAAATTTCGATAACGCATTTGTTTATTATTTTTGCGCTTCCACCTACATCAATATATAGTAATAGTTTATTTGTATGATTCACTTGATAGTAACACGTACATGAGAATATTTGAAAATTTTAAACTGTTAGAAACAAATGATTCATTTTTCAAATTATATTCTCAGTTAAATTACAAAGATCATTATATAGATTGAAATGGTTCTAACATATTTGGTATAATCATTTTAACGAATATTTATTTAAAGATAGTTATAAGAATGATGAGCTTCGGCTATGTGTTTTCTAAAAATAAAATAAAATAAAATAATATTAAATAGTTCGGCTATGTGTATTTATTAAAAAATTATTTGTTTCCGACAATAAAGTATCATTTACTTCAGGCAATGGTACAGATATAACCATGACTTTTTATTAGAATTTTATTGTTTTGTTCAACTATAAGCAATCAATGTGAGTTCAGAGTACTTATTGAAATCATGCTCACAATATTATTTTTACGGGAACACAATTGAAGCATGAAATGTGGGAACACAATTTCAACATATCTTTATTTGTGATTTTTTTCTCCATACAAGGTCAATTTTAAACATACTCTAAATAATTCAGAATTATAGTCACTAACTTTTTAAAGTTTTGTAAGCGAAGGTGCATCCAATCATAGCAGGTTTTAGGGAGAACTACATTTCTCTAACGATCTAATCTTCAAGTCAAGTTATTTGAAAGAATATGTCCTTCACATAGAGGTATTCGATTTTCAATCTATCATTGAGATGGTGACAAAAGAAGATAAGTGCTTTTGCACGATGATGAAAGAAGATAAGTAATTTTGCACAATTCTTCAACTATTTTTGTAAAGTAAAAGGAATCAAACAGCACTAAATCTCCCCAGCCCCAACACCCCTCACCCATACCATCTTAAAGAGACCCCACAAAAAAATTCAAAATTCTTCTAACATACAGAAAACTCCAGCAACTAACATACCAATTGTTGGAGAATATAATAGATTGATGACCTTAAACCAAAAAATCAACTTACCAATCCTACCAAAAATTGGACAGAGTAACAGTAAGAATACGAGTGAAAACACCAAATAAAAATAATGTCAAAGCAATACAAAAAATGTATACAAAGTCGAGACAAGAGTTGATCTCTTTGTTTTTTTCATGCTCTTTGAGATAAGGTGAGCCTCGATATCAAGAATCCATAACAAATAATTTTCACCTGATAAGTTGAGTGTAACAAACTCAAAGTTTGAAATATTTGCCATTTGAGTAACTGCACATTAGAATAAAAGAAAAATATAATTAATTATGAAGAATATGATTAAAAATTATATAATCATATAATAATAAATCAATAGTCAAAATAATTAATGTCAACATGGCATGAGTTATACATTTTCCTTCAAAGATAAACAATAATTCATAAATTACATCTATTATATGTTCTTTGAAACATATGTTACTTCGAAAGCACGTTACATTTTACTATTCATTATTCAATATCAATATGCCAATATTCTTCGAGAATATTGAAATTGTAATGTGATGCTCTTCAAGGGAAATAACATATTATTACTTACCAAAATAAATTATTTAAATATTTACTCTTCAAGAGTAAAAACATAATTTATGTTAGATCTTATATAATTATGCTCTTTAAACCCAAGTAAACTCTAACTAGAATATCAATGTAAATAATTGTTGTCATTTTAGGAGCAACAATATTTGTAATCAATATATCTATAGTACTAAATTAATAAATTATACTACATATTAAAAAAAAAATAAGAACGTCATAATTAATCGAAAGATAAACAAAAAATAAAAAGATAGAATTATTACTTTATCCAACATTGCATATCTTGATTTTAGTGAAAGTGTGTACTAGTGTACATAGTAGATTTAACAATTATTGAAAGAAATTAAGGGTGTGTTTGAGTCATATTATTTTGGAAGAATGTATTATGAAATAGTAGATTGATGGAGAATGTGTGGTTTAAAAGGAAAGAAAAGTTATTAATGTGATGGAAAAATATTATTTTATTGAAAAATGTGTGGTTCAAAATAAATAGGAAAATGAGAATGAGAATTTTAATGTGTAGCAAACAGGGGCTAAGCATAACCCATGCAATTAATTTTATTTTATTTTTTTAACAAAATGTAACTTGTAACAAATAGGGGTGTCAAAAGGGTTGAGTAGCTCGTCAAAGCTCGGCCAATGGACGACTCAGATTCGTTTCGGGACGAGCCCGAGCTTGAGCCGAGCCGGGGACTCGTTCGGCAAGTCTAGCAAGGCATGGCTCATCGAGCTCGCGAACGACTCGTGGGCCTAAAGTCTCATAAAAAATGTGAACAAAAAAGTAAAAAAAATTAAAAAAATTTAATACATAAGAAAACTCGAGCTCGTGGGCCAAGCTCAGCTTGTGCTCGAACGAACTTGAGCTTGACTCATCACTTTAACGAGCCGAGCTCGTGGGTAGCCGACTCAGCCCATCGCCACCACCAGCAACAGATCATAATGAAAGGGGAAAAAGCCCATCTTGATTTGTATGACAAGTGAATGTATAATCACATAATTGTTCTTCCACCATAATGAAGGAATTTTGTACAGGCACAAGAACACAGAAACATGGACAAGATTACATGCTTTTCAAGATTCGTGCTACAGGTACACGTACAAGTATACAAACAAAAATTCTACCATATCGATTCAAGTACATTTCAATCATCAAAATATATATACATGTAAAGTTATTACCTTCAAGCTAATTTGCTACAACTTTTAGAGAATCGTGCTGATAACGTATTATAAAATATAAAGAAAAGAAGATGAGAATATAGAGATCAATAAACTTGTGTGCATTTTATTAAGAACTAAAGTCTATATATATAATGAAGAATTAGAGTTACAATAAATACAATATTAATAATAATTAGGATGGTAGGGGTATGATGGTATTTCACCAACAAACATATAGAATACAGGAATAATCCATTGAGCACTAGTACTCATCTTATGTTAAGCATCCATTAGATCATTTATATAATACACAATTTACATGTGATTTTCTTATACTTTCTCTCTGTCTTTTTTTTTTTTTGTTTAACAATAAAAATAAATTTCTTTTTAAAATAATAATTTTTAAATCACTATTTTAGATAATAACAAATTCTAATGTGTAATTTACAAATGGCGAAGTAGATAGTCAATCAAAAAGAGAGTCTCTATCAAAGTATAGTGCTTATACAAAATATGCTCACAATATGGAGAACTGAATCTTCATAACCTGGGGAGGCGACAAGGGACCTAGCAGGAGATTTTTTATTCAACCCTTAGTAAGTGATTGATATAACAATTTGTTGCTACCACTGCTCTATCCAATCAATTGGTCAAGTCTAAGCATTTTTGTCAGGCCACAAGTGTTATTAGCATTAAATGCTTATGATTGATTGATACCATTGACAAAAAGCCTTAGCCGTAGGGACGAGGCCACATGTATTTTCATCTTACAACAAATATTCATCAAATTTTACTATAAAAGCTCACACAATGTATCATTCTAAAAGTAATGCATGTTTAGAACTTCAAGCTATAACTTTACTCTCTTTGCTATCAAGAATTTTCCCTAAAATCGACCCCCGCTCGCATCTAAAACGCCCCCACACTTGAATACTTAATACTTCAATTGACTTGACCGTCGGAGTGCATGCGACCAATTATACCATCACCGAAGAAAGCCTCGTGTAGCTAACGGTTTGTCCTAGTATATAGGATTCTGACTTACGTTGATGAGAAAAGCTTTGGGATCTATCGACCAAGTTGGAGATACAAAAATTGTGGTCAACAGCAGAGTTTTGGCGATGTGCCTAACATCTTAGGTATTGTACCAATCATATTACATGGTGTATTAAAAAGGTATAATAGGTTTAAAAACTTTAGAAGTATGAGTATGTTGTTAACTTTTCACCAATAAAAGATCAAGGACTAAAGTTAGAGAGAGTAAAATAGAGCTTTGCTTCTTTACTAATTTTATGCTACTTTGTACTTCAAGGAAAAAGTTGTACACTTATTCTAGAATTGAAATAAATAAATATAAATACCCAAAAAAAAAAAAGACTCATCTTCTCCAAATATTTCACTTCCACCCTACCTCCATGCCACATCGTAACTGCTACTAGTCTCAACATTCATCTCGCCTGCATAAATCATGTACTTTTCTAAAAGATTATTTTATTCCTTGTAAACATAATTAATTTATGGTAATTAACACATAATGTCATTATCTTTCATTATTATTGTAAAAAATCATTATTTTTAATTTTTTGATATTTTCACCCTTAATTAAGTGAAGGGTATTTTCGTCATTTTCCTCTTTATTCCTCATTTGAACTCATTTTATTCTCTATTCTTTTGTTGAAAACTAACCTTTAGTTTCTTGGGATATAAATATCAAGAAAAGATTGAGGATTGGAGTAAGGAAAAGGAAGAAGGCAACATGCTGTTCAAGACTAGGAAATATGTAAGAGTCTCAAAGAGATATGAAGAGGTAATAATTTCCAAGGGATTTTGACTCCATTTGATTTGCTAACAAAGTAGTATTTGATGTGTATCTTAAGTCACATGCCTCACATGGGGGATTTTGAACTCAAGTTGCTGAGTATGACACCTCTTTCAGGGTGGAGGAAAAGAAACACTCCAAAGCACCGAAGATCACTTGCAACCTGAATAATGGAGCTTGCAAATTGAAATCGAAAGATTATAAGCAAACAGCGAAGCTGTGTATAAAGATTTGCTTAGCCGGATAATTGATATCTTTTAATTGCCTTTTCAAATCATGGATTTCATTTGTATAATGAGAAAACCGTGTGAAAGTGTTGGAACTCGAGAGTACAAACATGGAGGTAATTTATAGAAGGACTCAAGTAGAGGTAGCTCAGCTCGGCCCGTATACACATGAGCTCAGCTGCACACGAGCACGAGCCGAGCTTGTGGCTCGTTTATAACTAGCCAAGCTTCTACTCGGCTCGTTACTTATGGGCCAAGCTCGGCTCGGCTTGTGAGCTCGTGGCTTGTGGGTCGAGCCGAGCTTCGGCTCGCAAGTTCATCAAATTTTTTTAAAGATAAGTTTTTTTTTTAAAAAAAAAATAGGATATACCCTCTGTCTTGAATGAGCCCACAAGTCTGGGCTCGGCTCGTGGACGAGCTCGTTGGATCGCCCATGGGCCAACCAAGTGGGTTCGACTCACCTAGCTAGCCAGCCACTAAGCTCGAGCTCGTCATATGCAGCTCGATCGTTTGCCACCGCTAGGCTCAAGCATACATGAATATGCTGATTTGGATTTGGCTGAATTTAATATTTCAGAGGAAGAAATAGAGGAGAAAGTAGGTTCAAATGGGGAAGAAAGAGAAACAATGATGAAAATACCCTCCACTTAATAGATAAAATAGATGAAAAATACCTTTTTGCACAATTAAAGATGTAATTAAGGGTGTAAATGCAAAAAAAAAAAAAGGTATGGACGTTTTCCATAATAACAGTAAAAAGTAGGAAAGTTATGTGCTAATTACCCATTAATTTACTGATTATTCAAATTTGATGAAAACCGTCTATTCAAAACAAGTCTACACAATAGTTAAGGATTGAGGACTTCAAATTGGATGAAAGCCTTGTAGATTTTATTTTAGTATTGAAATGAAGAACTTATTCTAATGATATTAGTTAGTTAATTTCTGAAGGAAGTTTTCTGAACAAAATTATTTTTAATAGTAGTCTATTCTTTTCACTTTAAGTAATTCTCCTTAATCTTAACAAAATGAGGAGAAGCAAAAATAGAGTATATTCATCTATTGGTCCTTGATCTTTAAAGCTTTTGCCACATCATATCCTCCGCCTTTTAAAATTGTGTGCACGATATTCTTCTCGAAGAAAATAATTTATTTAGAGGGCAAAATAACACGCAGTGTGTGACTAATTAGTATAATAGTTGAAATATAATTTTTCACCACTTTGAATAATATTAATAAGTGGGTAATGTCTTCTACTATCTAGGAATGTAGACTTTTCGTTTTGGATTTATATATGTCTTGGATGTCTTCGAAGAGGAGAAAATTATTTTAGACAATTATACCAATTAGTCATTTTTCACGTTTCCAACACGTGTTCTTTTGTTGTCTAAATAAATGGTTTCTATTGGGTTAGAATACTGCGGGCACATTTTAAAAGGGTGACAATATGGAGTAGTTCAAACGGAAGGTTTGGAACATGGAGGGGAGAAATGAAATTATGGAAAGCTTGGGGACGCTAGAAGAATTTAGGTAGAAAAATAATTAAGAATTGGGCAATGTTGCCAGTTTGAACTGAAATAGTGAAACCCCACATCAAAGGACGAAAGAAAGCCATTGCATTCTCACTCAACTCTCTCCATCAGATACCCCAACACCACACATGTATCTTTCAAACAAATAAACGAAACATAAACTCATGTAGAGGCTTCTGTGCTGTTTCAATCCCAAAAAAACTCTACAATTGCCCCGTTCTCGTTCCCTACCAAACTTGATAAACATCTCGTATAAAAAATGATGTTTATTTATAGGAATAATTACAACCACGACCACAAATCTTTCAAATTTTTGCAAGTTTTACCATAACATATCATTTGTTGCAACCATAGTTCCAAACATTTCAATTGCATGTGACAGAAAGACAAATGGATGGAATCCATCTAAATGTCCGTTAGTTGACCAAAAAAACTAATTTAGACCACATTTTAATCAATTTTAAATGGGTAAAATGGTAATTTTATATATTTTCACATAAAACAATTAAAATAATTAAATCAAAAACCATTTCGCCAGTTTAAAAATTGATTAAAATGTAGTCAAAATCAATTATCTTGCCCAACTAACAAACATTTGGATAGATTCCATCCATTTATCCTTCAGCATGCAGTTGAAAGATTTGAGACCATGGGTGCAATAAATGAAAGATTAAGGTAAAACCAACAAAGATTTGAAAGATTTGAGATCGTGACCACAATTAATCCTTATTTTTATATTTATTCATTTATATTTTGTTATAAACACGATTTAAATGCTAGGCAACCGGATCAATAACACACATAAATTGGATCTATAGTCTGATATCTCGTATTCTTCGGATGGGCCAACCTTTATGGTCCAATTTTTCTTTTTAACTGCAAGAAAATATTAAAAATATGTGTACAATTTTTATAAATGAATGTATTCAACCTTGAACTTGAGTCTTTTATTTGCCTATTTACCATGTTAAATATTTAATTGCTACAGATTGATCACTTAAATCCATATGAATCTAACATGCCTTTATGCATATAATCTTGTAGACTCGATTACGATGTAAATTTGATTTTGGCTTATTGGTGGAAAATTTCCCTGACCTTTGACCATATTTCGCAATACTCACTTATCATTTCAGATTAACAGAAAATTCTCCTATACGACCTTTTAAATGCGCAAAAACCCCTGCATCCATACCATTACTATTGCCGTTAAATCCACTTAAAGAAGGTCAAAATGAAAAAAAATTTAAAATGACAATACAATTTTTCCACTTAGGATGATTCATCGATTTTTCGATTCAACAATTTTTGATATAATTAATACGATCACAATTTTTGTAATTTATAAAAAATGATAAGTCTTAAACTAAAATCTTTTATAAAGTCGCACTAATCATCATATCTATTATTATTAGAAAAAATACACAAGTTTATTTAGTTCCAGTTTGGCCTTCATTTTTTTTCCAGTTCATTTTTATTATATATTTAATGAAAATCAACTTTTTAATCGTATATTTCATGAACTTTTATCAAAATCAAATATCATAATTTATAGATTTGCTTACCAATATATAACGTGTGAAAATTTGACTAAGTCGAAATCTCACCAATCAAATAAAAAAAAAAATTTCTAACCAATTTCTTTTTGCCATTAACTCACGTTAAATCACAACAATCGTTCGACAATTATAATATAATTTATTATCATCTCACCAATCTATAATTTTTTTATTAATAGTAATGTACAAGCATTTTCCTGAAAGTATCCCACTCCCGAGCCTCCCCTGCTAGCATCCACGTGAAAACTTGTTAACGATAATCCAATACGGAAATGTGAACCAAACGCAAAACAAATACGTATATTCCAACCTCCCAATTTCTAATTCATTCATCGCAATTTTCTTCACTTCTTCAAGTAACCATCGCGGGGAGCAGTGACGAATCCAAGATTTTGAGTCAGCACGGGCGGCCGTTGACCGTCGATCGTTGGCAACAATAAAATATTAGGAGCACCGTTTGATGCTCATTTTTTTTTTGCAAAAAATGTATTTTGAAATAGTGATTTGATGGAGAATATGCAGTTAAAAATAAGAAAAAATTTGAATTTACATGTAATATTATTTTATTGAAAAATGTGTTGTTGAAAAGAAGATATATTTAAAAAAAATCAAACAAGGTCAAAAA
>CAIGRP010006302.1:0-11766 GCA_903798385.1 Fraxinus cuspidata
AACCATAACCACCTCATTGCACCATCGATTCGATTTTTTTTTGCCCTATTCGGTTCAATTAACCACGATTTTCGATTTTAACGGTTCGAATTGCCATCTCTAAGAGTGAGCAGGCTGAGAAAACAAGAATTCGTCTTAGTAGAGGCTACTTGGGCGAGCAAGAAAGGACAGCAACGGGGGCAACATTGTAGATCGTGCTCGCTCAAGCAAGTCATATCTCCGACCCTTTCATCCCGACCTTACTTTATTTTTATTTAGTTTTAATGACAAATTTTGTACTCGTAGGACAAATCAAAGGTTTTAAAACACTTGGCTATATATACCTCATATCTTTAGACACAAAAGGGAGCACTTACACATTCATAGACATGAACAGGTTGAGAACGACTTCAAAGAAATATTGAAGAGAGACTTTGAATAAGATAAAATCTTAAATTCTTCAGTTGCAAATTGATCGACTCGTCTTTCTACCATTTTTCTTCTTAATTTTCATCTCAAACTGTATTCTCTTTATTTCAAATATGTGTTCTCTTAGATGAATAGTAAACTAAGGACAATAATTTAACCTAATTACGAATATTTCATTTATAATACAATACCATGCGGAGTATTTTTCATTGTGCTTAATTTTATAAAAGATTATTTGGCTAATATTTGATTGATTTGAGAATCGTATTGAGATCGAGACGTGATATATGAGTTTTTTGCTGGTTGTAATGAATACAACGAACTACACATGCGCTAGAAATTAGATCTCATAGAGTTTAACTTCCGTTATCAACCCAAATGTACTTTATGATTTGAACATTTTATTTTTACAATTTCAAAGATATTAATGCATTCATATATTGTAATTCTCATAGAGATAAGAGTGAAATAATTTGGTAGTAGTTTTGTTTCAATCGAGACACTATCAAAGGTATTAGGTTATTCTACTTTTTACGTGGATCATTTCCACGATAATATGCTAAACGAAATTAAATTGGATTAACAATGGTGAAGTTAGATGTTCTAGGGTTTAAGTCAACTAAATTCATTCTAAGTTATCTAGTTATATCAGTGGCAAACGTAAACATTTGACTTAAGAGATAATATCATACTTGCAAAAAAGTTGTGAAAAATATAAAAGCATTATATATCTTATTACAATTGTTGTCTTCACATTTTCATACTTTGACGTTTCATAATTATATCATTTTTTATATTACCAAATACACCCTTCTCAATATATTCAATCAATTAAAACAATCAATTCAACTAATTGGAAGGAAAAGCATACAATCATTATTCAATACTAATAATCATTTCAAATAAACACGATTCAATAAATTTGAGTCTAATTGGACATAATCATTCCAGATACATCCTATATTCACAATTCAAAAATCATTCCATACAACATAAATCATTTCAAACTCATTTCAAATCAATTTGACACAATCCAATATACAAAATTAAAAAATCATTCCTCGGACAAAATGAAAATAAATTATAAATGTAATCAAAATACATTCTTTCTCTCACTTGAATTTCAGTCAAAGAAAATAAAATTTTGGAACAGTAAGTTATAGTAGTCTGCCCATTGGTTACCTTTCAATTTTTAAAAGCAAAATAATTTTAAGTTGACTCTGCCTAGAGGTCCAGCAAATGGTGGCGGCATAGGATTGCAGTGAAGATGAGATCGACGATGACGTAATAGCATACAGTAGTGTTAGAGCAAATTGGTACCAAAAAATTCAAAGTTGTGTTTTAATTAGTTGAAAATTTGATTGAGAAGTGAAGATTTATAATAAATATAGTGATTTGCGGAGAAATTATAGATATTTTTTTTAAGAATTTGAAGGGTTAGGGTTTTGGTATATAGGGAGAGGGAGAGTCGCGAGAGAGTGAGAAAATGTTCAGACCTATAGTATTTTGTCCCCAAAAGAAAAATTGCCCAAAAGTTGGGGCGGTCACGTTACCTCGGCTCCTCTCCCTGCTCTCCCCTAAGTTGCAACCTTAATATGTATCTTTTCAAATAAATTTAGGAATTTTTTTATCATCGATACTCAATAAATTAGACGAGATCTTTACTTTCTTACCACTTGATTACTTGTTCGACTACGCTTACGATTTTTCACAATATGTTTTTTATGCTTTTTGCAGGGAAACGTGGTCGGGGGCGGACATACGTGGTGGCCTAGGGGGTCACGTGATCCCCCAACTTCTGGGCCATTTTTTTTTCATCTTCTTTTTTTTCCTCAATTTTAGAAGTCATTACGGGAAGCTATATGAAGTCAAAATATTGTATTTTTAATATCATTTCGAAGTGTTCACGATCTAATCTTCCACGTCATTAATGGTGCACAAAATGGTCAACCGTAGCAAATGTTATGACTTGTCAAAATAAGCTATTTCAAACTAATATTTTGAGAATTTTGATAACATGCTAATTTAAAAAAAAAAATTGATGATCGTACGCTAATTGAATCCACAAATAACCCAGTATTCTCGAAACTCGTTTTGCGAATTATATCATAGACATATCGAATAGTTTAAATAGATATCGAAAATAGTTAAATGTGCGTCAAGTCACTTTAAAAATATGCATCTAACTCGTCTTTTATTCCAAAAATTTTCAATTATTTCATTAACGTTGATTATTTTTGCGCGACAAATTTCTCAATATAATTATAATATTTGAAATTATACATCTGAAAAAGACATGCCCCATGTACATTTCGGATGTGAAATTCGAATGTAAATTTACAAGTGGTATGATTTTTTATTTTTTTTAGGTAAATTTTCGAATGTAAAATTTCTCGCAACTTTTTTTAAAAGTTTGATTGTCTCAAAAACTCCGCATCCACTCCTAAATGTGGTTAGCACTTAGATAAATGTCTTGGACTCGACCAACAAGTAACATAATGTGTCAAGAGTTAAGACCAATCTTTTAGTGATAGCATGCAATGTGCGCTTTCAAAATTTTATCCACTTAAATCTGAGGCTAATTACTCATCTACCCTTTGTTAACTAAAACGTCATCGTATTTCTTTAAGATAAGGGCATATTTGGTGGAACGATTGAACTTATACCCGGGAGTTCGTATGCTATCTTGCACAAAGCCTTCTTAGCCTCCAGGAAGTTGTGGTCATGAGCTTAGCTTGGCAATTATTTTAGAATTTTACTATTTGTGCATGTGAGTTGACACCTCCTCACAAAAAGATGGCCACATCCAATAAAAAAGTTCGACGAAACCTGCTATTGTGAGGAGGGCTGTATATCAGAATGTCAATTGACATGTAGCAAAACCAGTTATTTTACCTGATTTAATTAAAATTACTTATTTACTTATAAGCAAAAAAAAAAAACTTGTAGATGAACTTTTTAAGGCTACAATTCTGAAGGTCATGTTGTGCAAAGGCCATAACGGTCGGATACTTTAAACGGCCGATAGTTTCAAATTCAAACGACTACACACACACACACACACACAAATACCTATTCAGCACATTGACACGCTCCCTACTGCAAAAAGGAGCCATTTCCTTTTGATTTTGGAAAACCTGGAAATTTCCTACTCACGAGCACCAAAATTCATGGAGAACGTGCAAATCAATCCGTTTGGGCAAAACCTAGAAACCCAAATCCCAGATCCACGTGTTTCTTCTAGCAATTTTTACTGGGAAGGAGAGAAAATCTTGAAACAAGAAAGTAAAATTTCGGCCATGGAAGAAGATGAAAGTTCAGAGTCTTTAGCTGATTCAATGGTCTGCGATTCTGGTTCGAGATTAGTCACGAATGGATTCCTAAGACCTAATTGTTCAGGTTGGCTTTTTTTATGATGTTAATACCTACGATCACTCTAAATCAAGATTAGGGTTTTTAGATATGAGTAAATTAAACGATTGATGTCATTCTCTGAGATAATGGAAATTTACAAGTTAACGTAGGTTGCTGAATTTTGTTGTCAATTTTTGGTTGACTAGTTTGTTGCTTAGCTAAACAAGAAAAAGTAGATGGAAATCTTTGAAAAATTTTCTTTATTTTTAATGCTTTTAAGCATACTTCAATTCCTTTTATGCTGGTTTCAATGAGTTTACGGAAGGTATAAAATATTTTGAGTCTTAAATACTGAGTATCATGTTCTGAGTCCATTGCAGAATTAGGGGAAATTTTGCTTTTTGTTAATGCTGGTGCCAAGGACTCAATTGAACCAGATTCCAGTATAAGCTTTCTGGGTGACAAATTCTTTGAAGGGGGAGATACATTTCAAACTGAGGAGTTAATCAGTAGCGCTGGTGACTATCCGTTCATATATCAGTCAGCAAGATTGGGAGATTTCATTTACCGCATTGATGGTCTTCCCCCTGGAGATTACTTTTTGGATCTTCATTTTGTTGAATTAATAAATATATATGGGCCCAAAGGAATGCGGGTGTTCAGTGTTTTTGTGCAAGATGAAATGGCAAGTTGGCTGATTATTACTTCAATTACTTTGTTATTTGTAATCCTAAAGTATTCATGATTATAGCTTATAACTTGGGCTAATCTTCAATGCAGATTTTAACTGATTTTGATATCTTCTCAATTGTTGGTTCCAATAAACCTTTGCAATTAGTTGATGCTAGAATCTCTATTAAGGATGATGGGCTGCTTGTGTTACGCTTTGAAGGGATACTTGGAAGCCCAGTAGTCAGTGGGATCTGCGTTAGGAGAGCACCACCTAGAGAGTCAGGTATTTCTTATGCTGTTAAATATCATGATAAAATGTTGAGATTTTAAACGAGAAAGTTATGAATCTCTGATCATCTCTCATTGGTTGCAGTCCCTCAGGTTAATCGTGAATATCTTGCATGTAATAACTGTGCCACTGAGATAGATTCTCTATCAGCTCAGGTATGATACAGCTAATCTTTTGCTCAGTAATTTTTAAGGGCTAGGGCCTGAGTTCAGTAATCAGTAACTTTTTATAATTTTGCAGCTTCTTATAACTTAACGATATTTGGAGCGTGCAGAAAAAAATTGTGCGAATGAAATCAACAGCCAAGTATGAGAAAATGATACAAGAGCTGAGTGATAAGTTGCAGATCAAGACGGATGAATGCTATCAATCTTGGATGTCTTGGACAGCTACTAACGAGCAGCTTGAGAAGGTTAGGATGGAACTTGACAACAAGACATTCCAAACATATACCCTTGGTGAGATTTAATATAAAAATTTCTAACACGAGTATTTTATTTTTGAATTTATTTGGAGAGAGCATGCTATATATTTTTTCACAGGAAAGAGTAGAAATCAAAGCATCTTTTGGTTTCTTTTAGATTAGATATCCAGAAATTCTTGAAATGTCTATTAACTGTTTTTGTTTCTGCATTGAATATTACCTCTAAAGTTCTCTTCTGTATTGGAAATGTGCATAATCATTTCTCATTTATGATTTGAATTCATTATAATGTTTCCTACTGACTTCCTAACAACTTTACTTTCATCTTTCTAATGAGATAATTTGTAATGTTTTTATTATGGATGAAAATCACACCCTATAAATTGGTTTAATGTAAGAACAGAGGTTTGGTTTGGGATTTGTCTTTTGTTTAGGGAAGGAGCAGCCAAAAATCTGGGAGAACGATCCAGTCCGACCCCAAGGCTCCCTATGCTGGCTATGCCAGAACTTTAGCTTAGCTTCATGCATACCGTTTTGCAAATGAGCATCTAAGTTTTAGAATGATATTACCAGATTAAGACAGATGAGCTTTTGTTGCCCCATCGGTAGAGTGAGTCTACAAATGCCGTGTTGTCCAGCAGAGCCTAGAAAGGAAAATAATGGAAACGAAAGAGTGATCAAGTAATTTCTCATGAGGAATAAGAAACTCTTGGGAGATTGCTTTAGTGGGAAGAGTGTATGTTGGAGACCACTTGATTCACACTTGATAATACTGAATAAAGATAAAGACTTTCAGGGGTCAGATATCTTAGAGAGACTGCTGGCTGTCCTCTTTTTATTTTTCCTTGTTTACCTTGGATAATGAAGGAATTTATTTTTCTCTTCCTACATTCCTCTGTAGTGAAGTGTCACCTGTATACGTTTTCAATTGTAATAGCTAGGTTTAGAAATAGAAGTTACGCGCAACAATGTGTCAGATCTTCTAAAAATTTCTGAGTTTTGACTTTTTTCCTTTCCTGTAGATCAAACTTTGGAGAAGCAAGCCAAAAAGCTTGGGACAATTTCAAACAAATATGAGAATGAGAAGAAGTATTGGGCTGCAGCAATCAATAATCTAGAGCATAAAGTAAAGGTACTGTTTTCTTATAAAAGTTCAGAAGTAGTGTTTGAATAAGAAACAAAGTTCCTTCGTATATATCCAAAAAACACGCTGAAATATGTTTACAGGTGATGAAAAGAGAGCATTCCCAGCTTTCTTATGAAGCACATGCATGCGCTGATTCCATTCCTGATTTGAACAAAATGGTCTCTGCAGTTCAGACACTGGGTAAGTTGTTATAAGTTAAATTCTATAATCTTACGTATGTAGGGAATGTTATGTAAAATATGGATCATTTTGCAGTTGAACAGTGCGAGGATTTCAAATTTAAGTACAATGAAGAGCAAATGAAGAGGCGAAAGCTTTATAATCAAGTTCAGGAGACAAAAGGTTCGCTACCTTTTTTATTCAGTTTGACAATCCTTGAATATTTTTAACCATGGTTAGCTTTGAACATCAGGAAATATTCGGGTATTCTGCCGCTGCCGTCCATTAAGCAAATCAGAGGTCTCATCTGGGTGTGCATCTGTTGTGGACTTCGATGCAGCCAAGGATGGGGAACTTGGAATTCTAAGTAGTGGATCTACAAAAAGAACTTTCAAGTTTGACCGTGTTTACACACCAAAAGATGATCAAGGTTCTCTATTTTGTTTGATGCATAATTCTTACGTAAAGAAAAATTATCATGACAAGCATTGGTGGAGACACGTATCATTGTGGTTCACATTTGTTGTCTCTATGCTAACTTCTGTTCTTTTGGCTGAACAGCTGATGTATTTGCCGATGCTTCGCCTCTGGTGATTTCAGTATTAGATGGCTACAATGTCTGTATATTTGCTTATGGGCAAACAGGAACAGGCAAGACGTTCACAATGGAGGGCACTGAGATCAACCGAGGAGTGAATTATAGGACATTGGAAGAATTGTTTAAAACTGCCAATGACAGGAGTGAAACTTGTACATACAACATTTCAGTTAGTGTACTTGAAGTTTACAATGAGCAGATAAGGGACCTTCTGGCTACATCGATATCCAAGAAGTAAAATTGTGGTTCTTTTATATGCACTTCTTTTTGCATTTAATGAATGTTTGGTATATACAATAGAGTAAACTTGCAGTCCAATAGGGGAAGATTTTAGATTCATTTTCCTTCATAACATTGTTGAGTATTTTCAAATCCACCTTACCGAACATCGCATTAAAATATTTTGCAGTAACGCAATCCTGCTTTCCTTTTGAAATTAACTGCTCTCCTTTAAAATACTACAGGTTAGAGATAAAGCAAGCTTCAGAAGGGTTTCATCATATCCCGGGGATTGTGGAAGCCAAAGTGGAAGATATAAACGAAGTGTGGAATGTCCTGCAGGCTGGAAGTAGTGCTCGAGCTGTTGGATCAAATAATGTAAACGAGCATAGCAGTCGTTCTCACTGGTAAACAGCTTTCTCAGCTCTTTCGATTTGTTGCCTCTGCAATGTGTATTTAGTGAATTATTCATTAAGGGTATGTTTGGTACGCAGTAGAAGACTAGATAGTACAATGCACAAGAAATTAGCTCATTGTTCTTCATTACTCTCCAGTATTGTTCAGTGCACTTTACCAAATATGCCCTAATTGTCAGAAAATATTTTCCTTTCCTTATACTGACTTTTGCCATCTCTTCTCAGCATGCTTTCTATAATGGTAAGAGCTAAGAATTTAATCACAGGAGAAAGCACGAAGAGCAAGCTTTGGCTTGTGGATTTGGCGGGAAGTGAGCGGCTTGCAAAGACCGATGCGCAAGGTGAGCGGCTGAAGGAAGCTCAAAACATCAATAGGTCACTTTCCGCTCTTGGAGATGTTATATCCGCCTTAGCTAATAAAAGCAGCCACATACCTTACAGGTTTTTATCAATCTTCTACTCCAAATTTTGTTCCAACTACGCCAAGACACTTGCATTCAGATTTTAATGTGATATGGCTGTAACTATAGGAACTCCAAGCTGACTCATCTACTCCAAGATTCGTTAGGTAATACCACGTCAGATATTGTCTCTAGCCCATCCAAAAGTAGACTTTCGTTCTTATATTGGGTCCATATTTTCTCTAACATAATATGGTTATTCATTACTGTAGGTGGTGACTCAAAAACTTTGATGTTTGTTCAAATTAATCCTTCAGATCACGATTTAAGTGAAACTCTGAGTTCTCTTAATTTTGCAACCCGAGTTCGTGGAGTTGAGTTGGGTCCTGCTAGAAAGCAAATTGATACAAGCGAGCTCCAAAAGATGAAAACGATGGTATGTCCACTCTAAAGCAAAACCTTCTGTTAATATATTGTCAATCTATCTCATCTTGTTTTTGTAACTCATTCCTTTTCAATTATCTTGTATCCTTCTCAGCTTGATAAAGCAAGACAAGAATCTCGGTCCAAAGACGAAGCTTTGAAAACCCTTGAAGAGAGCTTACAAAACCTAGAAAGTAAAGCCAAAGGGAAGGATCAGAATTACAAAAACCAACTATACAAGATAAAAGAGTTAGAAGGACAGCTCGAGCTAAAGACGTCACTCCACAGCCAATCTGAGAAACAAGTTTTACAACTTTCGGAGAGATTAAAGGGAAAGGAAGAAACTTGTGAGAGACTTCAACAGAAGGTACTCTTCTACAACAACCGTTTGAGTTTTATACTTGAGTCTAAGCAGTAGTATGTAAATAAATAGCTTGAGCTTGAAATTTTTTCAATAATTGTTCTAATAATATCTCTGAACTTTGATGAAGGTAGTGGATCTTGAAAACAAGCTCAAATACCTAGAAGAATTGAAGTGTACAGCATACCAGGAGAAGGTTCTCAGATTTAACTCCTTACAAAATTATATTTGACTGTTTCAAAGATTCGAATCTTAGCATATTTGTGAACCAGGTTAATGATCTTGAGAAGAAGCTGAAAGAGCAAGTCCAAGAGGCCGAATCTCGCTCTGTAGTCCTTCAATACAAGGTAGACAAAACTTGTTATTGCATTGACATTGAAGTAAGGTCGAAGCAATATTGAGTTTGTGACAAGCTAATTCTGACAATCTTTTCTCGGACTTTTAAGGTTAATGAGCTAGAGAGGAAGTTGAAAGAGCAGGAACAGAATCCTGACGAGACTAACTTACTTCGTCAAAAGGTGCCTGTATTTTCCCTTCTCTGGTCATTGGATTTGAATCTAACATCTCATAAGGCGCACTGTTGGAGAGCATAAATGCACAAGTTTCCATTAGCTCTAATCTGTTTTCTTGTCTAACAATGTTGAATGAACCTTGTTGGGCATTAAATATTTATGGTTAAAAGAACTGATGTAGCCAAAAATGCTAATATGCCTATGCTAATTGTAGATCAAAGAACTTGAAGATAAGGTACGAGAGCACGAACTGCAGTTGACACTCACGAAGATTTCAGAATCTGTCAATCCATTAAGATCCAACCCTATCGAACATGGGCAATCTGTCAGAGATGCGATCACAAATGAGAGTGAGCATCGAATTCTACGGAGTTTCAATTCAGCGAAAATTCAGGTTACTCAGGGATCGGTTTTGGTAAAAGAAAACAACCCTCTTCTAGAGGTTCGAAAGAAAAGATTGTCAAGAAGGAAGAGTGAAGTCGAGAACAATACAGTAGTACCAAAAAGTGATAACAAAGGTAGACAATCTGATCCGCCTAAACCTTTTCCCAGGGTTTCAAGAACGACTAAGCCTGTTATCTCTACTCAAAGGCCTGTTATTCATAGCAAAACAAGCAGAGATCCAGTTCAAGGGATTAAAGAGAGGGATAGCAAAAAAGGAATTTGGTCAAGATAATGTGTAACCCCCATGGCCCTCCTCGTGTGCACGAGAAAGGCCACTTGATTTCTTTTCGACTTGAAATATACAAGAAACACAGCTGCATATACACTCTTAACTGCTATGACTGTATTGTTTATTAGAACAGTTGATTTATATAATCATCATATAATGTAATGTGGCTAATCTTAGTGTTGGCCCTTTCATTCGTTAGGCTTGATTGTAATGTGTTAACCTGAGCTCTGATTATCCATCTAATACAATATTTTATATATTATTGTGTTCATGGGAACAAAAATTGTTCAACGAGAGAATGATAGGATTTTACTTGAGCTAGAATCTATGCCATTGTGAGTCTTGGATCACCCACGACAAAACCCAACTATCATCCTTCAAAAGAGCATTCACAACTAGTAGTGTAGTTTATATTAATATTTTGCTTTTAACCTTTTATTATTTTTTGTCAAACTAGCCGGTACAAAAATATCAGTTGAAGGCAGTTATGGATGAGTTATTGAAATCATAAAAATTAAAGTTTTAATTTTATTGAATTCTAACTTATTAAGAATGGAAGTTATAAATTTGTGGCTATATATATATACAGCTTTTGTTCCTTTAAAAAATATGCTGAAGTAATTTCTAAAAGACGCGATTCTAATATTATTTTATTGAAATATTGTGAGTAATATTGTGAGTGCTGGAAATCTCTTGTGATTGATGCACAAGCGATTCGATCATTATATTCTCATAGTGATTATCAAACGAGGTTGTAACAGTTTGATGTGCGTAATTTTATTTTATCATATCGTGCTGTTGCGAATTTCGATTGGTCGATAGTCTTCTTACTTTCTACATTTTAATTGTTGTTCTTGAATCGTCTTCAACTATATAATGCTACATCATTAACAACATGTATCGATAATTTAACAATTCATTGATTAAGCATAAAACGACTAATTAATTTCCTATGCACATGATTAAAAACTAGAATAATTTATAACAAATTAAAATTTCAACATTCCAAATCAATTTTCTTCATTTTCAAGTTCAAATCACTTTTTGCTAAAGATTAATTACCTGTCAAATATTGATGTTGAGAAAAGTCCAAAGATTGGAGGTTAAGGCCATGCAGGATATTGGTAGTATTACAGACAAATTTTGTGTTGTTTTTGGAAGTGAATTCAGGTCTGAAGAGGTTACGAACAGCTTTGCATTATTATGGCCATTTTGCTAAATTCTAAAATAGTAATGACGAGGGTCACTTGATGGATGGTGTGATATTGAATGGAGTTGCTACCTACCAAATAATTTGACGTCAATAATACATTCTTCTCGTTTTTAGAACAACTCCCCCTCCCCTACGGTTCTAACCTCCCCCCCTTCACCACCACTACCACTCTGTATATAGAAATAAATACATATATGTATACACGTCACAAAGTTATAGTTAAACTCGACGTTTAGAAAGTGATACATCGTTTACTTTAGATTGCACGGAAACAATAATGGAAAATGTTATACACCAATTAATACTTAGACATTGCATTAAAAATTATAATTTATATATGTTGAATAATTAAGCGTTAAAGTATACATTAAGTTAATTTTTAGTTCTACTCAACAAGAAAATTAATTCTTGATTGAAGCACATAACACAGTATATTCAAATGCAATTCCTAATCAAATTTGTCAAATGTTTTGGCCTAATCTATGCAGAGTGGGTGC
>CAIGRP010006311.1:0-23571 GCA_903798385.1 Fraxinus cuspidata
ACACCAAATTTGGTGTAATGAATAGTGTTACCTTTGGAGTGGTTATTACACCAAATTTACCATTGGAGTGGTTATTACACTTTACACCAAATTTGGTGGACTATTGGAAATGTTCTAAATGCAAATTTGTAAGTGGAGCTCCATGCATGGTTACAAGTCCGTTGTTAGAAAATTTTCAAACAATGTGAGTTTTGAACATTATTAGATGCATAAAATAGCTAGCACAAGTCAAGGGATCATAGGTGGTTAGTACAAAGTAACGAAGGTCATAGTAGGGTCAATGGAGGCCTATTTGGGCTTGCCGATGGTTGCCCAAAAATTTTGGGTGACAAAGCAGCGTTACGCAAGTAAAACTTGCATGCACTGGGCGGCCGCCCCAGTACAAGCTCAAAACAGATGTGCACGTGTTCATGTTTAAACTCATTTTTATGGCCTCTTTTCACCCTTAATTTGGTTATTTAACTTTATGAATAGTTGTGACTCAAGTAAAAGGGTGCAACTCTTAGGAAGTGATGATTAACTATCCATATAAACGATTGTTTGTTTCTATTTTGAAGTACATGAAATTAAAAAAAAAAAGTGATAAAACTCTCATTCATTTTCTTCCTTGAAAACTTATTTTCTTGCGTACTTGCACTCCATATATTTCAAAGTTTGTTTATGTTTTGTAATCCGGAAATATGGAACACAGGACTCTCTATATTTGGCTTCTTCTTTCCTTAGATTTGGGATTGTCTTTGTTAATGCATGACACAAATACCATATGTTGGGCGCTCTTAGGCCTTCTCAACTCCAAAAGCTAGTTCAAGAGGTGAGACTTTCATTCACACCTACAAACTGATTACTAGCCCCTTCCACAACCGATGTGGGATAATCTCAACAATCTCCCCTCACACATTGGGCCTAGGTGGGAGCAAACTTGTATCTCTCATGGACTGTTGGGCCAAGACTTGTTGTTATCCTAGGCTCTGATATCAGTGTTGGGTGGTCTTGGGCCCTCTCAACCCCAAAAGCTAGCTCAAGTGAGGCTTTCTCTTACACTTATAAACGGACCCTAGCCCCTTCCACAACCAATGTGGGATAACCTCAAAACCATATTCAGGTTCCATTGTATCATCAAGGCATCTTTGCTTAACCGTGTATATTATCGAATTGGAGGCAAATATTGTCTTTAAGTAAAGTGCAAATACATGCCTTGGAATCCACCGCGGAGTTATTATTTTCTAGTCATTGTGAAACATCCTCATTGGATATGATGTTCTACATAGGTTTGTAGTGGTTTCTCCAACTTGTTTCTTCAACTTAGATCTCAACGGTATTTTCTCCAACTTTGTCTACTTCTTGCCCAGCCATTGTGGATATAGCACTAACAATGTGAAGTTTAAGTTAGAGAGGAGGATTACTTGTATATATTGGTTTTGCTTTGCGTTTGGGCTGTTTTCTTGGGTCTTGGGTTAAGTTGTTTGAGGATACATTGGGTCAAAGCATATGCTCAAAGTGAACTTGTAAGTCCCCAATTCTGAGAGCCACAAGAAAGAGAACCGAATAAATGGTAAGTCCCCTTCTTCCCTCCGAATGAATCAATGCTGTTCTGATAACATTTGAAGGCATAATTGTGTCCTGATTCATTAAGGATGTTAGTTTGGAAGGTGAAAGACAATAAATATTGAGCCAGCATGCCAGTTGAGAACTACTTAACAAGGAAGAATTTGTGGGTTAAATGAATTCAGTTATATAATGATGCAGCATCCAGGACACGGCATGTATTGCAAGTTCAGGCTATGTCCAGATTCTGTTTCTCGTCACAAACAATTATTTGGAATTTTCATAATTTTTTTATGGTGGGGTAGATTGGAAACTCAACTATTGATAATTGGTAACTTTTTGTGAGTTTTACAAGAAATTGAAGGCGTGTATATCTACTAGCTAAGCTATCTTGTTGAAAGCATCGAGCATATAGAAATTACTCTCTGTCTTGTTTGGTAGCTCCACCGGCATGCAGGCCCAGTTAAAATGCTGTCTTTCACTTGCCAAACTAACATTCCTAATGAACAAGGAAACAAAGTTTTCTGATTTTAAAAGATTTGTATTGATCCATTCATTAGGATAAGAAATAGACTTGCCACTTACCAGGCACTCTTGCTTGTAGCTCCAGCAACTTCAAAGATCATTTTGATCAGCATGGACCCAATTTGTTATCAAACAACTTAACACTAAAAAACAGCCCAAATGCAAATGATAACCCAACAATGCCAACCTCCACTCCTTCTTCCTCCTTAAACTTCACATGGGCTTTGCACCCATGGAGCCCACCTCAGAAAGCTGCATTTAATGAAATGCCCCCTTGCATAGACAATATATATAATTAACCCCTAACCATTTCTTCAACACATCATCATTCTAGTGTTTTCCAGATCTAAAATACTAAAAGAATCATTCTCCCAAATTTCCGTCGAAAACTAAGATGATTAGTTCCAAAAAACTCATCAAGATGGCAAGGAAGTGGCAAAGACTTGCAGCCCTCGGAAGAAAACGGATTACAATATCAAGAGAGAATGAGGAAGCTAGTACTACCTGTAGCCATTCTTCTAATTCTTTGGCTGAGAAAGGTCATTTTGTTGTGTATACAGCTGATAAAAAACGATATTCCTTCCCCATAGCCTATCTCAACAATTACATTTTGAGGGAGCTACTCATAATGTCAGAAGAAGAGTTTGGACTACCAAGTGACGGACCAATCACATTGCCTGGTGATGCCGTATTTATGGATTATATGATTTTCTTAATCCAGAAGAAGGCAACAACCAAAAATGTTGAAGAAGCTTTGCTTATATCCAAGGCTGCTGATAGATATTCATCATCTTACAATTTCCATCCACTTGAGACGAAAGAAATTTTGTTATTATGTAGTTGCTGAGGTTATGAAACAAGTTCTGTAGAATTAGCAAAAGTAAATTTTTGTTTCACAAATTCAAACAGTGTTTATCAGCAAATTATATAATCTATACATAATAAAATGAGGGTTTATAAAATGGTTTTCTACGGCACACACTCTAAAAAAAAGCTTTTCATGGATGAATTTTTCTTAGCAAAGATCTTAGGTCCCAGGTTTGTCTTCAAAACTGCACAAGCCAATCAAATTCTAAAATCAACAAAAATTAGTCAAAATATAATTTTTGTTTGAATGCTTCTTTTTTCTAGACTTTCATTTTAACACTACTTCTCGCCGATCCCGGTAAAAGAAACATGTGTTACATTTCTTATCTTTTGTAAAAATTGTGCAATATTCCCATTCTTTTTTTTCTTTTTTTTTTTTTTTTTGGTATATTCCATTTCAAGGTTGATAAGAGTTCTTACACCTATTTATCTACCTAGCATGAAGAGTTTGACGTTGCCACCTACCCTAGTATATTGATACGCAAAAGAGTACATGAAGGGCGACATAGACCTTATCTTCCAAAAGTTACGAGAGTTACATAAATTAGATGAAAATTACGTTAGCATTTGAAGGCTTACAATTGCAATGAAAACAGGACACAATATGTACAAATGAATAAAGCAATTTCAAAGAGGTCTATAACTAATCACCTAACTCTCAAGTGAGGTAATCCCCACTTATTTATTTTCATACTAGCCTTTGACCACTTAAAAAAAAGTGAAAATGTATAATCTGATAAGTTAAATGTTAAAACCCCAAAATACACATACATACACCAACAGTCAAATCGTGAGGGATAAGGAAAAAGAAAAAATTACTCACTCAGCCGGAAATCGGGATCCAATCAAATAAACATCCTTAAAGTCAAACCTAACGTCAACCACTACACACCGGCCATTATCTTCAACAATGTTAGTTAGTTTTTTTTTTTAAATTATGAGATGGATTTTTCATTTATTGTTATGTATATTGTTTATTTTTCATTATTTAGGTAGATCATTGGATGTAGTAGAGATTTAGGTAATTTTTTTTTTATGTTTTTGCACCTTAACTAGCCGAGGCGATTTCTCACCATTTCTACAAGAGCCGACTATTAACAGTTGGCCCATAAACTTTTATTTTTTCATTTTTTTTTCAATTTAAAATTATTTTTAATTCTTTTCTTTTTATAATAATATTTTTTTAAATTTTAATTATATTCTTTGTTAATTTAATTTTTTGAATTAAATAATATTTATATTCTTTATTTAATTTAACAATGTTAGTTAGTTTTTTTTTTTTAAATTATGAGATGGATTTTTCATTTATTGTTATGTATATTGCTTATTTTTCATTATTTAGGTAGATCATTGGATGTAGTAGAGATTTAGGTAAATTTTTTTTTATGTTTTTGCACCTTAACTAGCCGAAAATGGCGATTTCTCACCATTTCTACAAGAGCCGACTATTAACAGTTGGCCCATAAACTTTTATTTTTTCATTTTCTTTTCAATTTAAAATTATTTTTAATTCTTTTCTTTTTATAATAATATTTTTTTAAATTTTAATTATATTCTTTGTTAATTTAATTTTTTGAATTAAATAATATTTATATTCTTTATTTAATTTTCATATTTTAAAAAAAAAATNTTTAATTAAATAATATTTATATTGTTTATTTAATTTTCATAATTTCTTTTTGTTTAATTTTTTTATTATAATTTTTTGGAAATAATTTTGAAATTTCTAAGTTGCTTATTTTTTTTATTGAAAATTCTTTTTTTCCCGACTGTTTTAATCAGTCGGCCCAAAGGCCCTTTTTTCATTCAATTTAAAATTAATTTTAATTCTTTTCTTTTTTTATGATAAAATTTAATTTTCTAATTTTAATTATGTAATATTTATATTCTTTGTTAATTTTTTTTTCAATTAAAAATTCTTTTTAATTCTTAATTTTCTATATTTTATTATTTTCTTTAATTTTTTGTCTATAATTCGGTTCGCTTAATATTTTGAAATTATGCTTATTACACTATTGAAAGTTCTAATATTTGAATTTTTGTAAGATAGAGTATCATCTAACTGTGGAGTTGAGAGAGATGACGGGAAAATGTACATGGAACAGTATCTTTGACAGTTTTACTACTGTGTTGGGTTGCTGGATGATGAGCACGCGAATATCCTTCGCCGGTACTTCCTGTAGCCCCTGTATCAGTTGACAGAGGTACAATACTCCGAACAGATTATTAATGCGTTACTATGTCGCATACTTAGAACAGTTAACGGCGATACCTTCACTTCGACCCCGGGGGCAAGATCGTTACTTTCTCCCTGTTTGAGTTTGCCCTCGTGATTGGGTTGAGGATAACGAGGCAGCTACGGACGACGAGGCAGCTACGGACGATACCCAAAGAAGCAATAGTCTGCACGAAACGTACTTTCAGGGACAAGGGATGGTGCTTCTATCGTAGTTGATCGGCGCAATCAAGTAGAGCGACCAGATGTTGAACAGATTGAAGCTAGGACTAGTCTACTTCCTTGATAGCTTGCTAAGGTGTCATCACAAGAAGACTACAATCGACCTTTTCCATTTGGAAGTTGTTGACGACATCAATGCCTTCAATAACTATCTGTGGGGTCGGAGATGTTTTGAGGACACATTCACGTCTTCACCAGATCATACTCGAAGCCTAAGGGGTCCACGCATAAGTACGATGTGATATAGCAGGCATACGAGGGGGAGATAGACGGGGTGATAGATGTCGGGGTCATGCACCATTATGGACAAATGATGACGCATTCGAATAATTTTTTATCTGTGGAGCAGGAGGAGTTGGCCCAGATGAGGACGAGAGAGGTGGAAGAGGAGGAGAGGACAGAGGGGGTGGTGGTGCCCAAGGCGGAGGAGGTGGCCTCGATGACGGGTATGTTCCCGTGTATACTTGTGAACTACAAAAAACGGAGGCCTATTTGGGCTTGTCGGTGGCAGCCCAAAAATTTTGGGCGACCAAACGACATTACGCAAGTAAAACTTGCATGCACTGGGCGGCCGCCCCAGTACAAGCTCAAAACAGATGTGCACGTGTTCATGTTTAAACTCATTTTATAACCTCTTTTCACCCTTAATTTTGTTATTTAACTAACTTTATGAATAGTTGTGACTCAAATAAAAGGGTGCAACTCTTGGGAAGTGATGATTAACGATCCATATAAACGATTGTTTGTTTCTAGTTTGAAGTACATGAAATTAAAATAAAAAAAAAAAGTGATAAAATTCTCATTCATCTTGTTCCTTGAAACTTATTTTCTTGCATACTTCACTTCATATATTTCAAAGTTTGTTCGTGTTTTGTAATCCAGAAATATGGGACACAGGACTCTCTATATTTGGCTTCTTCTTTCCTTAGATTTGGGGTTGTCTTTGTTAGTGCATGACTCAAATACCATATTCGGGTTCCATTGTATCCTCAAGGCATCTTTGCTTACCCTGTATATTATCGAACTGGGGGCAAATATCGTCTTAAGTAAAGTGCAAATACATGCCCTCCGAATGAATCAATGCTGTTCTGATAATATTTGAAGGCATATTGGTGTCCTGATTCATTAAGAATGTTAGTTTGGAAGGTGAAAGACAATAATTATTGAGCCAGCACGCCAGTTGAACTACTTAACGAGGCAGAATACGTGGCTTAAATGAATTCAGTTATATAATGATGCAGCATCCAGGACACGACATGTATTGCAAGTTTAGGCTATGTCCAGATTATGTTTCTCGTCACAAACAATTATTTGGAATTTTCATAATTTTTTTATGGTGGGGTAGATTGGAAACTCAACTATTGATAATTGGTAACTTCTTGTGAGTTTTACAAGAAATTGAAGGTGTGTATATCTACTAGCTAAGCTATCTTGTTGAAAGCCTTAAGCATATAGATATTACTTTGCTATTTCAGCCACAAATTCTGTCTTGTTTGGTAGCTCCACCGGCATGCAGGCCCAGTTAAAATGCTGTCTTCCACTTGCCAAACTAACATTCCTAATGAACAAGGTAACAAAGTTTTCTGATTTTAAAAGATTTGTATGATTGTATCGATCCATTCATTAGGATAAGAAATAGACTTGCCACTTACCAGGCACTCTTGCTTGTAGCTCTTAGCAACTTCAAAGATCATTTTGATCAGCATGGACCCAATTTGTTATCAAACAACTTGACACCAAAAAACAGCCCAAATGCAAATGATAACCCAACAATGCCAACCTCCACTCCTTCTTCTTCCTCAAACTTCACATGGGCTTTGCACCCATGGAGCCCACCTCAGAAAGCTGCATTTAATGAAATGCCCCCTTGCATAAACAATTTATATAATTAACTCCTAACCATTTCTTCAACACAACATCATTCCAGTGTTTTCCAGATCTAAAAGACTAAAAGTATCATTCTCCCAAATTTCCGTCAAAAACTAAGATGATTAGTTCCAAAAAACTCATCAAGATGGCAAGGAAGTGGCAAAGACTGGCAGCCCTCAGAAGAAAACGGATTACAATATCAAGAGAGAATGAGGAAGCTAGTACTACCTGTAGCCATGCTTCTAATTCTTTGGCTGAGAAAGGTCATTTTGTTGTGTATACAGCTGATAAAAAGCGATATTCCTTCCCCATAACCTATCTCAACAATTACATATTGAGGGAGCTACTCATAATGTCAGACGAAGAGTTTGGACTACCAAGTGACGGACCAATCACATTGCATTGTGATGCCGAATTTATGGATTATGCGATTTTCTTAATCCAGAAGAAGGCAACAACCAAAAATGTTGAGGAAGCTTTGCTTATATCCATGGCTGCTGATAGATATTCGTCATCTTACAATTTCCATCCACTTGAGACGAAAGAAAGTTTGTTATTATGTAGTTGCTGAGGTTATGAAACAAGTTCTGTAAATATGGCTTCAGTATAGAATTAGCAAAAGTAAATTTTTGTTTCACAAATTCAAGTAGTGTTTATCACCAAATTATATAATCTTTACATAATAAAATGTTACACAATGGTTTTCTACGGCACACACTCTAAAAAAAAAAAAGCTTTTCATGGATGAATTTTTCTTAGCAAAGATCTTAGGTCCCAGGTTTGTCTCCAGAACTGCACAAGCAAATCGGATTGTAAAATTGACAAAAATTAGTCAAAATATAGAATCTTCAACACTAATTCTCACCGATCCGGTAAAAGAAACAAGTGTTACATTTCTTATCTTTTGTAAAAATTGTGCAATATTCCCATTTTTTTTTATTTTTTTTTTGGTATATTCCATTTCAAGGTAGATAAGAGTTTTGACACCTATTTATCTACCTGGCATGAAGAGTTTGACGTTGCCACCTACCCTAGTATATTGATACGCAAAAGAGTACATGAAGGGCGACATAGACCTTATCTTCCAAAAATCACTAGAGTTACATTAATTTAAATGAAAATTACATTAGCATTTGAAGGCTTACAATTGCAATCAAAACAGGACACAATATGTACAAATGAATAAGGCAATTTCAAAGAAGTCTATAACTGAATACCTAACTCTCTAGTGAGGTAATCCCCACTTATTGAGTTTGATAAAGCCAATGATTTGAGGAAATAGTGGAATTGGCTCATTGAACCGGCCATATTTTCACACCAGCCTTTGATCACATAAAAAACAAATATGAAAAAGGTGAAAACGTATAATATGATAAGTTAAATGTTAAAATCCGAAAAAACCCATACATTCACCAACAGTCAAACCATGAGAGAGAAGGAAAAAGAAAAAATTACTCACACGGCCGGAAATCGGGATCCAATCGAATAAACATCCTCACAGTCAAATCTAACGTCGACCACCACACACCGACCATTATATTCAATATGGTTAGTTATTTTTTTTTTGGAATTATGAGATTGATTTTTCATTTATTGTTATGTATAATGTTTATTTTTCATTATTTAGGTAGATCATTGGGTGTAGTAGAGATTTAGATAAAAAAAATTATGTTTTTGCACCTTAACTAGCCGAAAATGGTGATTTCTCACCATTTTGGCGAGAGGCGACTGTTAACAGTCGACCCATAAACTTTTATTTTTTTTTCATTTTCTTTTTAATTTAAAATTATTTTTAATTCTTTTCTTTTTATGATAATTTTTTTTATTTTAATTATATTCTTTGTTAATTTAATTTTTCAATTTTAATTAAATAATATTTATATTTTTTATTAATTTTCATAATTCCTTTTTGTTTAATTTTTTATTATAATTTTAAAATTTATTTATTGTTTATTTTTTTTATTGAAAATTATTTTTCCTGACAGTCGGCCCAAAGACCCTTTTTTCATTTTCAATTTAAAATTATTTTTAATTCTTTTCTTTTTTATGATAAAATTTAATTTTCTAATTTTAATTATGTAATATTATTCTTTGTTAATTTTTTATTTATTTAAAATTCTTTTTAATTCTTAATTTTCTATATTTTATTATTTTCTTTAATTTTTTTGTCTGTAAATCACAATTATGCTTATTTCATTATGCATTGTTGAAAGTTCTAATATTTGAATTTTTGCAAGATAGAATATCATTTAACTGTGGAGTTGAGACAGATGGCGGGAAAATGTACATGGAACAGTAGCTTTGACATTTTTACTATTGTGTTGGAGTTGTTCAATGATGAGCACACGGATATCCTTCGCGCAGTACTCACTGTAGCCCATGTATTCGTTGAGAGAGGTACAGTACTTTAAACAAGTTATTGATGTGTTACTATGTTGCCTACTTAGAACAGTCGCGGGGGCAATGTCATTACTTTCTCCCTGATTGAGTTTGCCCTCGTGACTACGTTGAGGATAACGGGCGACGAGGCATCTACTGACAGTACCCAAAGAAACAATAGTCTGCACGAAATGTACTTTAAGGGACAAGGGACGGTGCTTCTATCATAGTTGATCGGCACAATCAGGTAGAGTGACCAGATGTTGGACAGATTGAAGCTAGGACTAGTCTACTTCCTTGAGAGCGTGCTAAGGTGTCATCACAAGAAGACTGTGAAAGACATTTTCTATTTGGAAGTTGTTGACGACATTAACGCCTTTAATAACTACCCGTGGGGTCGGAGATGTTTTGAGGACACCTTCATGTCTTCGCCAGATCGTTGCTTCAGATAGCTAATTCACTTCAGCATCAGAAGCAACCTTCATAGGTTGAATCAGAATGGATGAATGCTCGTTAAATTTAAATTTTAGTTCAATATCGTACTGAGAGAGATCGACTTTGAGCTTGTTTGCTAAATCATGGTACATTTCCGCATATGATGTGCCCGATGTTATGAAATACAAATATCACCACGTATATTACTTAACCATTTTCATACACATTGATCTTTTTCATTCAATTCAAAATCACCAAAGTAACAAATTGGAACCACAACCATGTTTGCATGACGAAATAGAATTTTTAATTAAAAAAAAAAAGTTGAAAAATCAACCCAACCACTGACTGTTATGATTAAAGAAACAGCCACATGTTCCCCCTATTACCTGTCGGCTGGCCGTAACAACCGGCTGTTTCGACGACCATGATATGCAGATAAAATTTTTCTTGTTTATATTTAAAAAAATTATAAATCTGTTAAAAAAATTTATCTACATGTTAATCTATGTCGAAATAAGATTTATCGATTGAAAACGTATACTAATTTGATGAAAACGAAATTAAACATACATAAATGTATTTACCGATTCCAAGTAATAGATGTAAAAAAAAAAAATAAGATTTATCGATTAAAAACGTATATTAATTTAGCGAAAACGAAATTAAACATAATGTACTTACCGATTCGAAATTGTAGACGTAAAAACAAAAAAAAAAATTCTTGTTCAGTGTTTGGTCAATTTAGAGATTTTGAGGTTGAAGCAGATGAAAAATGAGAGTTTTTAATTATGTTAGAATAACAAATAAAAAAAGTTGGTTGATTTTGAAATTTTACGTGTGAAGTATTTGATTTTTACTTGTTAACTAAAATAGTAGTATTGTCTTTTAGTTAAAAATGATTTTTTGCAATTGCATTGTTTACTTAAGGGTATTTTTGTCTTTTACAATTAAAAGGCATTTTGGAAATATATGATTGTTGAAAAATCAAAGTGGAAATATAGGGTATGGGGTTTGACCAATCCATTTTTAAAAGTACCCCCAGTGATTTTCCCTTGGAGTTCATGAGGTATACAGTAACGGTGAATTTTTGCTCTCCAGTAATCCCAATCTTTTTTGGTTCACTGAGCCCTCTCTATCATTCCAAAAAAAATAAGTTCTCGTTTTTACCCTCTACTTTTTCTTCTATTTTTCTTTTCAGTTTTTTCATCAGAAGAAATTTAACTCTTATAGTGAATGGAAGAAGATCAGTATTTTATTTTAGGATTTGGTTATATGCAATATATTTTTTCATTTTGTTATAAGTTGATAAAAAAAAATTCTAAGTATTAGTGTGTGCCTTTGATTTTGATTATTCTATTTATCTTTTCAATTTTTTCAATTAGGATAGAGATTACGACTTCCTGGTCGAGGAATATTTATTTACATTGACATTTGTATCGATGTTGCTATTTTCCACTCGTTTCGTCATCATAAAGAAATAGTCATTATATCTAGAATCGAAGAAGGATTTAACTTTAAAAAAAAAAAAAATAAGTTTAAAAGCAGAAGGGCATTACGAGGAAGTAGACATTAGACTAGAACTAGTCATGTTTTATATATTGGTCTGTCTTCTCCTTGGGAAAGACTATTCAAGTCAAGTGGGTCCTGTGTTGTTTGCCCATCAAAATTCTCGAAAGCAACTTCTCCTTTTCCAACTTCTCTCTTTCCCATTTCTTTGCAGGATTTCATGAAATAAAAAAATTAAGGCATACGCGTTTATGCCTTTTTAATTTTAATTTTATTGTTATCACTTTTATTTAGATTGGTGCTAAGCAGTCGTGGTACCACTACATAGCATTACTCTAATCTCAACGTAACATTGTAACTTGTTACTCTCGACAATCAAAGTATGGAGATTGCTAGGTGCCTTTATGAAAAATTGAGGGTTTGTTCTCTTTATTATTTTTTAAGCCGTTTTCTGTTTTCGATTTTCCAAAATAGTGAAAACGCGTTCTCCTTCCTATTTTCAAAAACGCGTTTTTGAAAATAAGTAAAAAATTTACAAAGAAAACACAAAACAACAATTTGTCGTTTTTGAGTGTTTTCAATTATAATCAAGTCAAAATTTGTAAAACGAGTTATTAGTGTTTTCAAAATGTCAAAAAGAACACATTTTCAATAATTTCATAATAGACACTCAAAACACAAAACTCAAAATGAATTTAAAACTCAAAACACAAAGAGAACAGCCCATAAGGCCTTCCATGACTTTAGTAGTTGTTCAATCAAACCAATTCGTTTTACAATGACCTCGGTTCAAATCTTTGACACTTGAACAAGCTATTGGAATTCCTCAATTTTGATTAATTTATTATGTCTGAAACTGATACTCTATAATACATTTTATTTTTGTGTTCAAAGTATACACGACTTTCTAGAATTGCTTAATTTAACCATAATGTCTTGATGCATAGATTAGATTATGATCAACAAACTAATGTCTTGGACCTCCTTGTTAACTGGTCAATCGAAATTAGTGCTGGAACTCAGACGACATGTTATGGACCACCAAAAGGAAAGGTGTGCTGATCGAAAGAACTCCAATACTTTAGCACACTTGTTGAAACGGATACACGTGGGCATGGTTGTACAGCATCCGTTAAGATCATATCTATTCACAATGTTTTGTCACATCCTCGAAAAGATAGGTTTACTATGTTGTAGTTAAATCCTCTTTGAAGTAGGTGGGATCGAAGAAGTGTTCAACCATTCATCGCTATACCTCCAGTCAAGTCGAAGCCGAGATGTGAGTCAAGCATTCATTCGAGAGTTGAGTGATTTTTAAATTTTTAATCGAAGGTGCGGAGAAAACCCACAATTTGTCAACTTAATTTTTCAAGAATTAAAAGTCATTTCTGTTCCTATGACTAATTCAAAGTTAGTTATTTGTTTTACCAGCAATTTCTCACAGAGTATGTGTTGGAAGAAAATCTAAAATTCTATTTCGTTGCAAATAAAAAGAAATTTTCTATGTAGTTGTCATGAGTTATGAGGAATTAAGTGAGGTCAATAGTTAATAGTCCAATAACCGCGTGAATAATTAGTGCCCCACAGTCACATAGCCTCCTCACTATTTCTTGATTTGATTATCTGTGGCCATGATTAAACTATAAATATCTCTTCATTATGTGGTGTTTTTTGCATGCATAGAAAAATACTATGGATGAATCAAAATCCGAGTTCAAGCTGCCCGGATTCCGTTTCCATCCTACTGAAGAAGAGCTCCTTAATTTCTACCTAAAGAACGCGATCTTTGGCAAAATTTTGCGCGCTGATATCATCGGCTTTTTAAATATTTACAATCATCATCCTAGGGAGTTACCAGGTACTTTAACTTCGGTTCTAGCTCTTAAATGTTTATCAGCAGATTATTTGATGATGAGTTAATTATGTTGTTATGAGACAGGGCTGGCGAAAATCGGGGAGAGAGAGTGGTACTTCTTTGTGCCTAGGGACAGAAGGCATGGGAGTGGAGGAAGACCTAAAAGGACTACTCAGAATGGGTTCTGGAAAGCTACCGGATCAGACCGAAAAATAGTAAGCATATCGGATCCTAAGAAGATGTTGGGGCTAAAGAAAACACTGGTATTTTACGAGGGTAGATCACCTCGACCGTTAAAGACTGATTGGGTCATGAACGAGTATCGCTTGCCAGATTCATGCTCCTTGCCCAAGGTATTGTTGTGATCACTACTTCCACAATCATTTTATGTAGAACAGACGAGATTACTAACAAGTTTGAATGCGTTGGAATTTTCAGGACATAGTGTTGTGTAAGATATATAGGAAGGCAACCTCCCTCAAAGTGTTGGAGCAGAGGGCTGCAGCAATGGAAGAAGAAATACTCAAAGTTGATGCACCCATGGCCACGGATTCCATTTCATTCTGCGATCAAATTGATGAAAGCAACGCGGTATTCAATCAGGAAAGTGAAGACATTCTAGAAGTAGAGGAGAAATATTTTGATGCAACAGGAATAAGTAAAGAGAGGAAGACTTCCACTAATCTAGTGTTACCACATGTGAAGGTGAATTTGGCAGAGCTCCAGGTGCCTACATATAGCACGGACTGGACCCAAGACTCTTTCTGGACACAATTGTGTAGCCCTTGGCTCGAGAATCTCACCACTTTGGCAAGCGAATGTGCTCAATTTCTAAATTACACGTCTTAATTAACTTGTTTTATTTCTCATCTCCTCACAACAATACCAGGTTGCTGTATTTTTTTTTTTTTTGTTGACGTAGGAACTCACAGCCGCTACTCGTGAGTGCGCACTGTGTAAACCTCGAACAGAATGGAATGTGTGTAATTTCTCAATTAATTGTTAGGAATTTACTTAACATACACAGCGAAAAATAAAATAATTTCAATTTACACCAAGAATCTGTTTTGTGTTTAGATAGAAGTTGTGATAGAAAATATACATTTTACTTCTTTGCTCATCTTGGAATACGAATAATCACGATATACAATTGACAATAGTTTAATTGTTCGACCTCCAATTGAAATCCGTACAGAAAACAAGAGTGACAGAATTAGAGTTTCTATTTTCTCGTGTTAGCAAGAATATAAATCGTGTTCTATTCAGTTTTTTCGAAATCTTAATGACTTATTAATATAAGTCCAAGTGGGCTTAGTCTGTTTCTTAAATGTAACTCGATCTCATATTTAATTAATCCAATTAATTAAATTTGGTTCATCAATTAATTAATACGGGCATATTAACAAGCAACTCAATTATTTAATTGTTCAATACTTGTTAGTTAATTAATTGGAGAATTTCATTCTTCTGAATCTCCTTTTATGTGTAACCCATCAGGTTCTCGATCACGATACCTAACGCCGTGAATTATTATTTTGATTTAATCAAAATTGATAAATTAAAATACCCCTTATAATTTACCACAAATTCAGATCTCTAGTCTCATATTGACATCTAACAATGTACCAGGACAATACATGTAATATCACCTGGTATGACAAAATCAAATTTGTTCGTTCATCGTAAAAATATAATCATTTCGTCAATATAATCCGATTAATTACAGATATAGATATGTATCAATCTCAATTATCAATCATTTATTTCATCCTACGATTAAGTCAATATAAATCGAAAACTCATTTTCGACTTATGAGTACACATAGGCCAAAGATTTCGTTATCAATTTAACTAAATGAAATATAGATTATAATATCTTACTATCTAAAAATGACGAATTCTCTATTTATCATTCACAACTTTTCATATAATTCTTGACATACTCAAACGATGCCGTATTAGTGACCCTTGGTAGAGCAACATCCAATATCACCAAAGTATGATTATCATCATATAAGGCACTTTGTTGACCTCAAGTCGAAGGACCAATACCACTACCGAATGTTAGAAATTTATCACTAATACTCAAATAGTTATCCGTGTGGAATTTCTCCATCGGGTCTCAACGTTTTGTTCTATAATAAAACATACACGCTTTCATTTAAGTGTCATCACACTTTACTTTATGAGATCGGCTACTTACTTTACAAGTAAGAAATGTCACACGTGATGGTCTATCCGTAATAACGAGATTCGTATCTCGCTATTACTTACGACCACGAATGATTTAAGATTCAGGCATATGTAATTTGTATCTCACAATCACAACTCCTTATGATTAACAAATTACCAAGACTTGAATATACGGATTTTATTATTTAATTTATTAGATTATTAATTCAATTAAATAATAAATCTTGTCATAAATATACATCAATTTTCCATTAAAGTGTTTATATCCAAAGTTGACTGAACTTAGGACATAACTCTTAAATTAATAATCACGAAAGACGAACAGTTTTCCTAGTGGAACCTAGAAAGCAATGTATTTCCAATATTATGGACTGCTACTATTTATGTTTTCAGTCACAAAAATCCTCTCCTAATCGCCCTATAGAAGAACTATACAAGTTTATTATGTCCTGTTGATGATGTGTGTTGGGCGGAAGCTTCACCATCCAGAAAAGGAAAAAAAGACGATCAGGGATAGGATCGTCCTATTTATTGCATTCGTGTAAAATGATTTCTTGAAATTTGCGTGATTCATTTCTAATTCCATCATATGTAAAACAGTATATTGGCTTCCAAAAAAGCTATTCAATCAAACAGAGATCATTTTCGCAGAAATATTGACATGTTTCCATATATAATTCAATGGAATATCGATGCTACAAGAGCATTGGTATATATGTACAATTTTACTCGTCTTAACACTTATTTTCACAACGAAAATTACAGTGAGTTGCAGGCTAATGGCTTAGCATGTTAAGAAGAGAAACTCTAGTTTTAATGAGGCGCTTGAACAAGCACTCCAATCCTTCTTCAAGAATTTGAATGCTTGACTCCATCTCTCTCAATTCATTTTGCACATTTTCAGTCCGCCCCATGTTGGTAAATTTTGTACCAGCAAGTGACATTAAGCCTGCATCTACCTTGTCGAATTCATTCAAATTTTTTTCATCATACGATACTCTTCTGGAATGCATCAGCCTGGAAACCAAGGGCCACCTACTCCAACCTGATTGAACATTTGTCCCAGCAACGTAGGACAAAAGGGACTCAAACAGGTCCAAGGTAACTAACTCAACCTCCCTGAGCATGCTTATGATAGATATTGTTTCGTGGTCCTTTTCTGACTCTACGACAGTGCGCTTAATACGTCCAGAACAATTCATTTCTTTTAGAGATTTTTGGATCATCTTCCTCGCCTTTGTTCGAGAAACTGAGTAGCTGTAGAGATCATCAGCTTCCCGTCTTCTCCTGAGGACGGAAAGTATATCTTGCAAGTCCTCTTTCGTTTGTGAGAACACTTGTTTGGTAGTGTTGCAAGCATCCAAAAGCCTAAGATGTCCTTCCAATGTTTGGTCAACCCATTTCTCATGTGATTCTCGAGCAAAAACTTGTCGAGTATATGGCAATTGCAACAATTCATCCACACACTCGTATAAATTCTCAAGGCTACTCAGTTTGTTGCTCATTGATGACAAGTTAGGTGAAGAAGCGATAGCATCGGAATCTAATTCCATTCTCAAAAGGTAATCATTGAATTGAGAAATTAGAGGATGTGATCTAGTGGGAAAGCTAATAGAACGGGCATGAAACCTGGTTTTAGACCTCAATCTCATAGGAGAGGAAGCCATATTGTTTGCTATTTCTTTGAAGGTGTAGAACTTGAAGAATAATGATTCAATATTAGCTTTAATTTGATGATTTTATATCAAGAAGTGAAAGGAGACATGAGGAATCTTGAATTGTTTAACTAATACCAAATATATCCATATGGATTTGGATCTGCGCAAAGCGACAAGCATTGTTTACGCAATGTCTCCCTCACCACCAGTTTTACAACTCATCCATCTAATTAGAAAATTAATTGCTTGAGAAATGTCATTCTCTATCATGATATGGCAAAGATTATATAATCCTTAATTAGCTCAATATTATAGATGCACGGGTGCTGTGTCTGTCTCTTCCAATAAGAATAAGACAACACGGTACTTTCTCCCCCATTAATGTCTATTCTCTGATGGTGCAATGTGCATTTTTTTTTTTTTAATCCTATTTATGTTTCTTCTCCTTCTACCCTTTATAAATACCACATGCCCTTGCACCACTGCCCCAATCTCGAAAAAAATCTCCACTCCGTGTACAGCAGCATTAGTATTCAGCTTGAAACACTTCACCAGACGGCTGCCACTTCTCCCCCTCACTTCTGTTTACATTATTGGAACATAAGTCGGTTGACAAAATGTTACCAACATAGAATTACGCGTCAAAATTGTGAGGTGGATCACTTAAATCCACTTGGCACATGTTAATTGGTCTTGAAGACTTGGACAGAACTGTGCTAGTTGATTTGGATTTAATCTTGTAGTCAATCACTCTACTAGACATGTCATTTTCACAATACAATATTTGAATTTGAATTCAAATGGTTTTGGCTCTATAATTGTAAGACTACTTCACTTGTTTCACTTGGACTTTGAGGGTTGGAAAATCGTACAGAAAAAAATATGTATAGGAGCTAAGTGGGAGAGTTCATTTCTCCAATAATATTCTTGGTTGCCTTCGATAGTTCTCTCGGTATATGCATTGCCATTCCCGTGAAAAACGATGCATTGAGTCCGATGCAGCACAAAAAGGTGGTTATTTTTAAAATACTATAGTTATTTTTAAAAGCACCAAAGGGTGGTTATTTTTTATACAAGTTTTTTTATAAATGCATCATTTTAATTTCACTGTCCAAAAATTTTGTTAGCATATTTTAAAATGAGGGATAAATATATAGGTACAGTTGTACATTTATTATTTTCTTCTTATTTAAAACTACAAGGGCCAAATAAGTCTTTTACTCAACGTAATTTTTGGTTGAAACTGTCATTAGGGACAATGGTTCTAATTAATGAAAAGTTGAGAAGATTGGAATGAAAAAAGTTGGAGACATAAGTGTGACAAATTGATAATTATGATGCCTAGTAGTATGGATAATTATAATTGACTTACCCCCAAATGGTTAAATGGACAAATAGATCAAGAAACTAAAAGTATCATAGAGCATAATGGTATATGTTTTCTTTTATAATTGATTATGGACTGATGTATACTGGTATATTTTCATCTACATTAGTATCAACGTCAATTTTTCTCACTTGCACACAAAATTTGGGTGCTAATTGCATCACGGGTACTAGTGGTTAAGAATGTTGAGGAGATGAACTCGGGTTTTGATCAATCTTTGGAACAGAAATTATAGCCCTTCAAGCAGTTCTCCCTCAATGCAACCTACTTTGTCCCGATAATGTAGGCCAACAGAGACTCTAGCGTGGCCAGAGTTTGCTTCGGCTTCATTTAAGAAATACAAAATCACTATTTTTTTTCATACTGAATGTTCTTCTCGGAGGCTTGGAAATTGTGTTTGTTACTGATTTTAAGAGACTGTATAATCATCATTTCAAGTTTATTCTGGAGGTCAATTAGACACGAAAATCATTTGCATCCCTTCTTCTGATAGCAGAAAGAAGGTCTTGTACACGTTGCTTTGTGTGTGAGGAAAGATCTTTAGCAGTTGCACAACCGTCCAAGAGCCTGACATGCCCGTCCAAGATTTCATCAACGCATTTATCTAGGAATTCTTGTGAAACTATTCATTAAACGTGAGGCGACAGAAGCAACTCGTCAATATTGTCATACAAGTTATCAAGAAAACTCATTCGATGAAGGGGTAGCAGTCAAAGCTCCTAATTTGGAAAAGTTGTCGTAAACTTGAGTGATGGAATGGAAAAGCTAAGAGAACGGACATGGTAATGGGCTTTCGATCTCAAAGGTGATGCTGCCATTTTATTTTATTTTATTTGTGTTCTTCGTGTGTGGGTGCTCCATGTCTCATTTGCTTGATGAAGAGAACAGAAGGATTCTTGATTTATGTTGTCCTAAATGAGCAACATGATTTTGATCTAGATTTACCTACTACACTGGCTATGTCCATGCACTGCTTGCCACCTTCAGGGAACAAGATCATTAATTATGTTCTAAAAAAGTTTTGGAGGATGATCCATTCAACTAATTGGTGCATATACGCACGAGGGCGGGCCATTGTCAATTGTTATATATCCTGTCTCCTCAACAACGAAAATGCCAGCACTATTATTTCTCCTGCCTAGGCCTAGGACTTCATTTGTTTCCCAAAAATTTCCTTTTGGGATGGAATCGCGTTTGTCTGTTCCCATTTTTCATTTCATTGTCCCAACGGTTATTTCCCGATTAAATTTTTGATACATCAATGTATCAAGTCTTGTTAGTTAATAAGATGATGTACCAATACAATACACTACAAGTGACATTATCTTTAAAGAGATGTTTTCTCATTTATTAACCAGGACTAATATACTAAGTCGTCAAAATTTTAGTACAGAACGGTTCTATACAGATGCAATACTAAAAAAGACAAAACATCTGGAATAACCTTGTTGGCGTGGAAATGGAAACACCTACATTAGCCAATATTTTATTTTAGTGCACGAGTGGCATTGACATTCTAATTTCTATTGCATAAAATCACCCCCACGAGCGACATGCAGGATTGCACAAATAAATTATCTGCAAAATCAATGGAAAACATGCTGGTAGGATCTGCAATATCTTTCAAATGCCCTGAAAATATGGTAGGTGAGAGTCACAAGATTATTCAAATTGTTAACCAAACAAAATGATGACCCACATATTATCCAGCTGAATAATGTTGATAGCCCTGGTCTATGTGGTAGTAGGGTCCACTGTCTTACTATCCAACTAATTATAGTGAGTTTTAAAAATGTCCACTATCAAATAGACTAATGCTTTGCATCATTGGTATTACATAACATTACTCTGACATATATAAACCAAAAAATAGTTATTGAACAACATCAAGTTTCGGAACACTTTACGAAGGTATCATTGTGCTATTCTCAGATAGTGATCTTAAATCAACTAACATTCAACTGCTACATTGCTCATAAAGTAGAATAGATAAATTCCTTGTAACCTCATTACTTGTTTAATGTTCGGTCAATGCGATTAATGTTTCTACTTTCTCAACAATAACTCTCGAGTCCCCACATCTCCCTCACTCCCTCCCCCCAGCTTCCCGAGCAATATATCTGTTAGCCCAAGTTTTCTTCCACTACGTCATAGACTGCAACCTTACGTCGGTATAACCACCTTTTGAGAGCTAACCGCGTAGTTTTCTTACCATCACCATCCAATTCAGGGGTCATCGCATTTGTCCAGCTACTATTGGGAATTTATCTTGGGCGTAGTCAACTATTTGTCGAGAAATAAAGTCTATCTCAAAAAGTTAATCCACGAGATAAAGTAGCACAATCTCCTTGAGTACACTTGGCCAATATAAAATTCTACAGCACTTTCCAACCCACTATCCAATTTCCATTCAAATCGTTATCCCTTACCCCCATTGTCTCTTCTACTCCACAATTGTTCGCATTAAATTTAATTACTAGCATCTCACGATTCTCGCGTTGTCTTAATCATGCATGAAATGGACACTGCTGATTTGAAATGTAATCATCTGCCTTTCACGTTATTCTAGTTAGAATTAATTAATTAATTTTTTTATTTTTATTTTTATTTTTAGAGAATAAACCTAAATTAAAACTGAACTAAATGAAGCAAAATCTAGTACTTGAACTATAAAGATGAATGAGGTAAATATAAGTATGTTTAGCACGTTCGGCAAGAAATCATAAATAATCCTTGCCAAGGATTGTCAAATAGTAGTTACCCCCTTTTTTTAGTAACAAAGATTGAATAATCACACGACAACTAAGATATATAAAGTGCATCAATTAATAATATTTATTGCTATTCAATTTATGCTCGAATGCTCGAGGAGTAGCCCAAAAAAGGGAAATCTGCGGAGACGGCAGACTCGGCAATCAAGCACAGCATGAGGCTAACTATAATAGATCAAGCACAACATGAAGCTGACTGCAGCAGATCAAGCAGTTACAATTCTTGTTTTCCTCTTTCAATTTCCAGCCGCTTTCAGTTAGGGCCCGTTTGATTGTAAGAATGAAATTTGGGTGAAAAGACAATATAAATTCCAGAGAATTGAATTGCATATAACTTGTTTTATTGAGATCAATTAATTGTGTTTGATTTGTATAATTTTTCACCTGAAAAATATTGAAATTTTGGATGCTTAGCTTTGTTTTTAATGAAAATTGTCCATTAAAGAGATAGAATTTATTACAATTTGGGATAAAAATTGTTTCCATTGCAAAAAAAATTAAAATTTTAAAAAGTTGCCTCCTCAAGAACAAGAAAATGTGAGCAAGTGGGTGAAAGATGGAAAACGAATTCCATGAAAAATTTGGGCAATCAAACATGAAAAAATGTGAAAAATGAAATTTAATCTCTATCTTCCATGGAATTAAAGTGCAATCAAATATGGCCTTAATGTTCATTGCTTAGAGATCGCTGGCTTTCTTGCTAGAAAAGGTGGTCCGAAAGCTTACTCTATCCCTACCAGTAAGACAAGATTCTCATTTCCCTTAGGCCCTGTTTGATAGTATTTCATGAAAATAGGAATTGGTTTTCCATTTTCCACATTTTTGCTTGTTTGATTGGCAAAATTTTCTTGGCAAGTGGTTTTCCACCCAACCCCCTTTTTGTCCATTTTCTTAGTTTTTGAGGAATAACTTTTCCCACCACTTTGGTGGGAAAAGCTTTTTCTAGACAACTTTTTCTTTTTAAAATTTTTTTTTTTTTAATTTTTGGCAATGGAAACAAAATTTATTCCCAATTGTAACAAATATTTATTCCTTTAATGGACAATTTTCATGGAAAATAAAGTCAAACGAATATCAAAAGATCCAAAATTTAAATATTTTCCAGGTGAAAATTTATATCAATCAAACACAATTAATTGACAATTCCCAGTAGAACAAGTTCTAGACAATTGAATTCCCTAAAATTCATTTTCTTTCCACCCAAATTTTATTCTTGCAATCAAATGGACCCTTACTAAACATATTATAAGAGTAAATCATCCACTCAAGTCAAAATTCGAATAATAAGTGCTAAATTTCCTTATTTATTTATGTTTTTCCTGGCCCAGGTCCCTGCAAATGAAAGATTTTAGGTGATTATAAGCAACTTGGGTGTAAAATTAAAAGTTATTTTTTTCTATTAGGTCAAAACCATTAATTTCAATCACACATTTATAACTATTACTACTTATTTATTAAATACACATTTAGTAAGACACAACACTTAGTTTACAAAGATTGAGAACCAAAAAGTGCAAATTTTCCATAAAAGAATACAGGAAGGTAGGTTCATGTCGTTCTATCACACATAAACATCTTCATGCCTTCAATTTAAGGCGAAGGAGTTGTAAGAAAATGAGGTCAAAAGATAACAGTCCTCCCTATAGGTGATATGTCTCTTTACAAAATTCTCTAAACCGAACTGTAGCAGTTCATCATCATGCCTCAAAAATCAACGTTGATCGCAAAAATTCAGAAATTATATCTTCAGTTTGGCAAAGACCATATATACAACAAGAACATTTACTGTTTTTACACCACTTTGGTTGACATCTTTCAGCGAGTTGCAAGAATATGATGGAAAAATCAGTTAACTGCAGCATACTGCTTATCTCAATCTAGATTTAGTCCAACATCTGGCGGCACTAGTTTTGGAAAGAGACCATAATCTTTTATGTAAGGCTACTATTTACCATCTTCCACATAATCTAATTCTGATGAATATAGCTCATCATCTTCACTGAACAGTTCATCACTCACCGATCCCCAGCTTTGAGACCTTGTATTTTCTGCAGCGGCTGCTTCAGAATATTTACATATGCATGGAAATGGGTTTTCATGGAACTCGCCCCTGCCGGGCT
>CAIGRP010006313.1:0-18659 GCA_903798385.1 Fraxinus cuspidata
TGTAGAATTCATCAAATGTATAATTTTTATCACGGTTTTTTCTGAACACAAAGCAGATCCTTGGTGAAAATTAAAAATTGTTTTATTTTCTTCTGTGGATGATTAAGTAAATTTCCAACAAACCAATGGAGATGAGATTGGCTTATTATATTTCAATCAGACATGGCAATCGACAGAATTATCAAAAGAAAAGAAGGTTTTGCAAAATAAATATCTTACCACTTAAAGGAATAACATTATGATAAAAAGCTGTTCAGAGCAAAGTTGGTTGTAAAGGAATTTCAATGGAAAGAAGGCATTGACTACACAAATTTCTCTTATATGTGATATTAACCACAATTAGAGAAATACTTAGACTATTCGTATAGAGAAAATTGCATTTAAAGTAGTTGGATGTAAAGATTTTTCATGGTTATTTAAAGGAAGAAATTTATATGTTGCAGTCATAAAGGTTCCGAAGTACGGGGGAAGGAGAAAATGATGTTCAGAGTTCAAAAATATTTATATGGTCTTAAACTAGCTCCGTGATAGTAGTATAAAAAATTCAATAATTTTAAAGGTAGTAATGGCTTCATAACGCATTAGGGTCATTGTTGTATGTAAAAAAAACGTTGGTAACTCTTATATTATCTTGTTGCTATTTGTTGATTGTAGGTGATTGCAAATAAGAAACACGTAACACTTGTTTGAACCCTATTATCTCAAAATACATTTTTTTCAAACTCATTTTCAATCACACATTCTTTCAACATAATAAGATACACATAAATTCAAATCTTTTTCCTACTTTTTAAGCACAAAATATTCAAAAAATCACTATTACAAAATTCATTATTTGTTAAAAATGGGGCTCAAATGGGGATTTAAGTTAAAAAAGGAGTTTGAAATAAAGAATTTGGGTGTTGCACAAAAAGAAATAAAATCCTTGGGTTGAAAATTATTAGGGACTGCAACATCTTTAAACTATCATATGAATGGTATGTGAAAAAGGTACTTGACATGTTTAGGATTGATGATGCAAAATCAGTGAGTCCTCATTTAGCTAGTCACTTCAAGCTATCAAATGAGTAGCCAACTTCTATAAAGCAAGAGTAAGCCTACATAGTCAAGGTGCATTTTGATTCTTTTATTGGCAATTTTTTGCATGCCATGGTGCGCACAAGATCAGACATAGCACATGAAGTGGGAGTTGAAACGGGCAGAAAAGTAGTTTCTCATACACTTGTGATGTACTGCAAATTTAGCCTTATGTTTCAGTAAATCAACTTGGGATTATATGATTACATAGATGATGATATGGCACGTGATATTAAAGGGAGGAAATGTACTATTGGATATGGTACCATAGTTTGATGTCTAAACCAAAGAAGATGGTTTTCGTTTTCCTATTGCAGCTAAATATGTTGTTGTGGCTGAACCTAGCAAAGAGATAATATGGTTGTAGTATTTCTTAAAAGAATTGGGTCACTAGCATGGAAAGATATAATACATTGTGATAGTCATAATGCTATTCACTTAGCAAAGAATCTTGTTTATCATTAAAAAAAAAGCATATACAGGTCCGTTATCACTTTATTTGGTCGACTTTGGAGGATGGAATGTTGATACTTGAGAAGATTCAAGAGAATCATTATTCGGCTAACATGTTGATAAAAAATATTTCGATCAAGGAATGAAAGTTGTGTGCAAATTCAGTTGGACTTTTTTTAAGAATTGAGGAGTTGTTGCTATCGTAGACAATCCATTGATCGTGAATTAGTCTTAAAGTGGGATATTGTTAATTTATGGAGCCTAACTATTGTCATTGTGCAGACACTATGTGAATCGACCTACACGGTGATGTTTCCTTGAGGTTTAGAAGCGAGAAGTAAACTCCTCTTGTTAACTCTTTTTCAAAATTACTGTAGTGGCGAAAGATGATGTAGTCACACATTGAAATGAACCTCTATAAATCTTTTATATTATTGTATCTATTCTCTTTATGTGGTTTATTTGCTCTTGGTGGTATAGAATTAGAGTTTCTAATTCTCAACCATCCAGTACTTGCCATCCCCAACCACATGTGATTAAACCAAATCCACCTACTCACCCCCACTCTCTCCAAAACAAGTTTAAGAAATCACCATCCTTCTTATCTCATCAACCCTCTAGCCTAGAACTTCTATGTTCTCTCCTTCCGTGTCTCCATAGATGTCATTCAATTTACCATTTCTTCTTCTCTATAAAATTCTGAGTATTCTCATATGACATTCCGCCACAGTCCCTCGATGAGAGTTTCTTGAAGAACCACTCGATGACCCCTAGTAGAGTGATCATCAAGTCTCTCTTCATTTCTAGCCATTCCATCCAGAACCATCACTTCCTATCATTCATATGATCTGCCACTTTATTTCATAGAATCGCACTTCCAAAGTAGAATTCGGGCAAATGTTCATATCGTATTGAAACCACAACCTCCAACTGTACCTCATTAAAATTATCCATAATTCCAAGTTGTGAAGGCTTTCTGATATCCAGTTTCACTCTAGCTCCATTGCACACCCTACTCATGTCAATTGCTTCAACCACCATTATTGTTTTTCTCAATCCCTCTAAGGTCAAGCTGTCAAACTTTATGAGGCTACCCATTAATATTACCATATATAAGACTATAACAATTGAATAATGCTATTTGTCCTCACTAGGTATCATACACATGTAATGTGACTTATAATGTGTGGAGGAATGATTAAGTCGACTAAATATGCTTATGTAAGATTCACTTTATTGATATTATCTTTTGACATTAAATATCATTAATCATAAAAATTAGTTCAACATTGAAAGTCATTAGTTTTTATATTTATTATTAAAAATTACATACAAAAAGTACCACATGTTGTAAATAGTAAATTTATTAGTGAATAACAATTATATTCCTATTGTTCGATAAATTATTACCATTATATCCCTAATCCTTCCCTATAAATATATGGCTTTAGTTGTCATTATAATACACACAAGTCTATTAACTTTTCTAGTTTTCTCACCTTTTTCTCTCTAGTTTATAATACGTTATTAGCACAATTCTCTCAAAATCAAAATAAATTGGTTAGAAGGTAATACTTTTTATAAGCATAATCATCTATTATATGTAAAATTGATCCGCCACAATGTATTGGATGGAAAGTAAAAAATATTGAGAATAAATGAGTAGTTTGAATCTTTATCTCAAATGGACGATATTTTATAACGCTCAACATTATGGGGGAGAAACTAAGAAACAAAAAATAATGTACAAATATATCATTATCTAAATCCTCAAAAAATGTAATTCGAACCAGAAGTTCGAAAGATGATTTATTTAGATTCATTTACTAAGTAAAGAGATCAACAATATTTCAAACCACGTTTACATGCTCCAACTCAAATTAATGTTCTAAAGGACAATTAGTTAGTACTATATTTGATAAATTTATGACATGCCTAAAGTGCAATGATATTCGATTCTAATATAGGATTTTCAAATGAAAATGGAGAAATTAGCAAAGATGGTCACATTAACAATGTATATACTCTTGATAAGTATTTAGACATAACAAAGTATAAAACCCCAGAAGAGGTTTAGGTTCCTGATACGTTGAAATTGAGATATATCAATAAATTATGTCGTCGTGAGAAAAGAAATAGAATTGAAAATAAAAACTTGTCTACATTTTTTCTGTACATAATGTACTATTTTATATTATGAATAAGAGGATATCGAAATAAATTCATTGAAGTATATCGATTGACGAAATGATTGGCCAAATAAATGGTTAAATCCCAACAAATTAAATTACTAAAGAAATATGAAGTTTCTCGATCTACAGTCTGAACATCTAAACGTGTATATTTATGTGAAATGAAGATGAAGTATACAACTGTTTAATAATGAACTTCGCGAAGACTTAAGTAATTAGATAAATTATTGTGTGGTGGATGTAATCACAAATATCTATTTTATTAGTATGATAATGTATGAAATTTGATATGCATATAATAAATTTGATTATAACCAACTCATTAAGCATGACTATCAATTCTATCCCTAAAGGATTTAATATATATGAAGCATAATTCAAAGATATTATCATGAGGGAAAGTGAATACCTTTTTCCCTTAACCAATGTTTTCTCCCATTGGATTTTTCTGGCAAGGTTTTTAATGAGAAAAGTTTTGTAGCGTATTTAAAAGAATAATGTACTCATTTTCTTTTATTAAGATTTTTTTTCCACTGAATTTTTCTTAATAAAATTTTAACGGGGCATATTCTTTGTATAATGAATGTGTACAACATAAAAGACATTTAACCTCAAAATAACACTTTGATATGTATGACTCAAAATAATACTTTGATATGTACGAGACACACAAAGAGATCAATAAGAGCTATTTTTTGAATTTTCATGTTACTACAGTAATCAAAGGTTGATAAATATATTGTATGAAGATGGTGTTATTTGAAGGCTATAACAAGAGAACATGAAACAAATTGAAATATTGAAGACAATACGAAGATTGTGTTATTTCGAACCATCATGTTACTACAATTATTTGGAGGTTGATAATATCTCGTATGAAAACGATGTTTCACCAGAATTGCAATATTGAAGACATTAAAGTACATGACAAGAATGAATTGATATAATGATTGAAATCAGGGCAGCAACTGTATTGTTTTTCCCTCAATAAAGTTTTATCCCACTGGTTTTCTTCTCAAGGTTTTAATGAGGTAGAAATTTTGTACTTTGTCATTCAATGGGAAGTGTTATAAATGGTAAGTTTATTAATGAATGACAATTGTACACTACAACATAGTTTGCTAACGCATTCCATGAAAGGTCCTTTATGGCATACATGTGAACGCCGTATAAAGTCATGCCGTAAATACTCAAACTTTTTTTACGGCATACAATGAATGTCGTAAAAAAGGAAATGTGCGCCATTAATTGACTTTTTACGGTGCGTATTTTGCACGCCATAAAAATATGTTTCTCTTTACGGCGTACATGTGCACGCCGTAAAAAAGTCCCAAGTATCGATTTAATTTATTTATTTAACATATAATTATTAAAGAACAAAATCATATACATTAAAACTTAAGTAATCATGTTTTCCATAGTTTCGATGAACAAAAAATGTGTACAATTTAATGCAAAATGAAAAAAATGTAGATTGTGTCTAAATAATTCTAAAAAGCCAAAGACACAGATGAAGAAGTGTTGCTCCACTATATATTCTACCAAATAGTTCTGCCTCAGAGACATCATTGGAGTCTTCAGATTTAACATTTTTCAAGCAAATTTGTAAATTCCTTCCTTTGTAATTTCTTTCTTTTGTCCAAATATAATCAAAATTTTCTGGAGCCATGGCCTCAATTTTTCTGCAAGAGAGCACATCTAGCATGTCTCACCAATCTCCATCAGAGTGGTATTGTTGGAACCCTATTCCCTCACCATTGTTTGTTTATGGTAAAGAACTCCAACACCAAGTGTATTGTGTATCAAAGGAAACTAATGTATCTTTGGAAAGAAGTGTTCCATTCGTATTACCTGAAGCTGGAATTTCGACATCACCTTTAGACTGGTCCTTCAAATCTACAAATTCAACACCCTTGATGGAAGGATCTACAAACTGAGAAAATCGGATGATATCGTTGACTATCCAATTTGTTTTTATTACAATGTCACGTGTATATTCTTACTTCCTTTATCAATCTCGCTTCTTGAAATAACTAGAGATTCAATCCTCTCAGTAATAAACCTGACACCGAATTTGATAATATATAAAGAACACAAACTCAGCAGTACCTAAAAAGAAGAATGGAATGTATCCTTACCTTGGACTAGCTAAATTTATTACTGGTCTCATTACGATACAGACAAGTAGTTCCCAAACAATGTAATGAAATAAGGAGAACTGCAAATCCTTTGGCTTGAATATTAACATAATGAGGCCATCCATGACATGCTGGAGTAACAAGCATTCAGAACAAAAATTGTCAACTATAGAAACATTATGTTATTAAGAAGCTATAAATTATGGAGTGCAACGAAGATGACTACAAAAAGAAATAACTCACGCTCAGCTTCAATAGAAAATAAAGCGGGGTGTAATTTGTTCTCTACAACTAGCACAAATTTTAGTTAGATGCTCTCTCTTCAATGGCTAAAACTTTGGATTGTTGTTTTATATACGGTCCTTGACTCTTTGTGCTTGTAAAATTGANGGTGTAATTTGTTCTCTACAACTAGCACAAATTTTAGTTAGATGCTCTCTCTTCAATGGCTAAAACTTTGGATTGTTGTTTTATATACGGTCCTTGACTCTTTGTGCTTGTAAAATTGAGCAATAACAAAAAAACCAAACCGTGCTAAATGAAATGCTTGATTTGTGTGCACATTGCTTGTAAATAAAAACCTAATAACCAAACAAAGATATGCATATTCCTTTAAGTTCTCTCCATTTATGGTCAACTTGTTTACTCCATTGCAATTGCAAGATTCTTTAAAGAAAATGGGCTGTTCAATTCAATTTCAAACAACGAAAGTAAAATGGGAATTGAAAAAAATCCCCCACTTTCCTAGGCCCAATAAATCCTACTATAGTTTACGTGTAATGCTTCTCTTTAACTTCCAAATCGAGTTTAATTAATTTTTACGCCATCCAAACCTAATTAAAGAAATAAGCTAATACCTTGAGTAAATCAAGAAATCACGTTCATTGCCATTGATTTATTCCAATCCCTTCACTCATAGATCACAATCGCTCCAGACCCAGTACCAAAATCAACAGACGAAGGTGTGTAATTTGATTTGAAAAAACCGTAAAGGAGATCAATTGAGTAGAGAAGAGGAAAAAAATGGTTTTGGCAAAAAGGGAAAAAGGTGTCATGATGAGGCAGCATAAACTGAATGGAAGAAACGAAGGGAAAGAAGGAAAAAAACCAAATGTAACTAGCTTTCAGAAGTGTGGTCCACAACTAGAATTTAAGTGTCATTTTTCTTATTGCGTTTTTTGTAAATGGGAATACGATTTCAATCTATTTTGTTTTTCAGCATATATGCACAGAACATAGGAGAAAATGAACGAGTTGATGCAAAATAAGTTCTATTAATCAATTCTCTCTCTTATTTCTTCTACTCCTTATATCTTCTTTTTCTTCATCTAATTCTATCATCACCCATTATCAATTTAGTGGTTAATTTAGCAACTGAGCTGAGATCTTAACTCCTTGACCTGTGATTATTAAATTGGTACTGATTTTGAGTGAAATCATTCCCAGGTTGACCTTCACTCATTACATTTGGTATCAAAGCACTAAGAATCTGGGCAAGAATGGAGACTAGACAGGAAACAACTAAAGAAAACCTAAAGAGGCTGGATAAAGATATGAGTGAGTTGAGTGTTGCTGTTGCTTCTCTCACTCATAAGGTCGACCTGAGTGAAGGGTTGCAACATTGGATCAAGTTTTAATAGTGGTGTGTCAAGGGTGAGGTCTGGTAATGAAGACAGAACACGAGGAAGTAATTATGACATTAGATTCAATGCCAAAATTCCTAAAATTGACTTTCCCCAATTTGAGGGTAATAACCCTAGAGAGTGGGTGAGGAAGACCAAAAAATATTTTCAAATTCATCAAGTTACAGAGGACCTAAAGGTTGGAATTGCAGAGATGTATTTGAAAGGAAGGGTAGACATTTGGTTCCTCGGGTTCCTAGCTTGTAATCCAAGTACCATTTGGAACCTATTGGCTACTATAATCTGTAGGAGGTTTACTGAGACCACTGATGAGGATGTAGTGGAGACCTTTAGCAAAATCATACAATATGGTGGTGTGGCTGAGTACACGGAGAAATTTGAGGATTTAAAAGCACAAGCTGTGCAATCCTTACCCAACCTATCTGAATCCTACTATATGATTAAACCTAACACCCTAACCTAAGCTTTTGAAGTAGCTCAACTCCAAGAAATCACTATTTCTGCTATAAACAAAAACCTTAAACCTACTAAATCGTTTACTAAATCAAAAACTTGTACACTCAAAAATTACCCGAATCACATAACCTAACTCCTAAAACGCTAACTCAAATTAAGGACATCCAAAACGTACCTTACAAAACCATTACACTTACTAATATCCAAACTAAAAGAAAGCTAGGGCTTTGCTTTAGGTGTGATGAGAAGTACACCCAAGGGCACATTTGTAAGAATATGATATTGAACTTTATGGTGATGGATGAAGAAGGTGAAGGTGATGGCAGGGAGACATGGGACCCTGATGAAGAGGAGAATGAGGAAGATGAAGGGGAAGAAATCATGCAAATTTCCATCAGTGCATTGGTTGGGCACATCAAACACAAAACTATAAGAATTTCAAAAAGAATAAAAGGTAAGAGAATGTCAATACTCATTGATAGTGGAAGCACCCACAGCTTTATTGATGAAAGGTTGGCACATTTTTTGGACTAAGAATACCAAACCAATGATGGTGACTGTAGCAAATGGAGAAAAGCTAGGAAGTAAGGCTATATGCCAGCCATTAGCTTGGAAAATGCAAGGGCTGGAGTTCCAATACAGATTAAGGTCCCTAAAACTTGAGTGTAGTGACATGGTGTTGGGGGTGAACTGGCTCGGTCAATTTGGACCAACAACCTTTGATTTCACAAAAGGGTATTTTAAATATATGTATAATGGGGAAGAGGTGAAACAAAGTAGTGAGTTTAATGGCAGCAAAATGGAAATGATCAGTGGAGAGCAACTAGAGAGATGGTTTGAGAAGCAAGAATATGGAATCATAGGGCAACTGTATACCATTACAGAGACAATTCAGCAGAAACACCAGAAGGACTCAAGCTAGTTTTAACTGACTTTCAAGATGTGTTTGAAGAACCTAAGGGACTGCCTCCAATTAGAAGCCATGATCATCAGATAAACCTAAAAGAAGGAACTCATCCCTTCAAACTCAGGCCATACAAATGCCCCTTTTAACCAAAAAATTGAGGTACAAAGTGGTTAAAGAGATGTTAGACTCGAGAAGTATTCAACCTAGTAACAGCCCTTTTGCTTTCCCTGTGTTGCTGGTCAAGAAAAATGATGGAACTTGGAGGTTTTGTGTTGATTATAGGCAGCTTAATAACCTGTGAAGGATACATACCATATGCTCTTGACTAATGAGCTAATTGATGAACTTTTTGGAGCTAAATATTTTTCTAAGATTGATCTTAGAGTAGGATACCATCAGATAAGGGTTAGGCCAGAGGATGTTTATAAGACAGTTTTCAAAACTCATCAAGGTCTGTATGAATTTAAAGTCATGCCTTTTGGGCTGACCAATGCTCCTGTTACCTTCCAATGTCTGATGAACGAGGTGTTTAAAGAGCTGTTGAGAAGATATGTGCTAGTTTTTTTTTATGATATAATAATATATAGTGTAGATATGCCGAGCTATTGTGAACATCTGGGGATTGTTCTACAGCTACTTAGGAAACATGACTTGTATGCTAAGTTAAGTAAGTGTACTTTTGAAAAGAAGGTGGAATACCTAGGCCATTTGATTGATCAGCAAGGGGTATCAGCAGACCCTAAAAAAGTAGAGGCAATGTAGTCATGGCATGTGCCATCTAACATCAGACAACTAAAGGGATTTCTTGGGTTGACTGGCTACTATAGAAAATTCGTGAAAGGCTATGGTACATTAGCTAAGCCCCTCACTAGTTTGCTAAAGAAAGATAATTTTCTATGATCAAATATAGCAGAGGCAACCTTTAATAATTTAAGCTAGCCATGAGTTCCACTCCAGTGCTAACCTTACCCAACTTTGACCAACCTTTTATTGTGGAAACAAATGCTTGTTATGGAGGCATTGGGGCAGTATTAATGAAGAATAGGAAACCTCTGGCTTACATCAGTAAAGCCATTGGACCAAGGAGCTTGGGGATGTCAATATATGAGAAAGAACTCTTGGCCTGAGCTATTGCACTACTGAAATGGAGACATTACTTGCAAGGTCACCACTTCATCATTAAAATTGACCATCAATCCTCTAAGTTCTTACTTGAATAGAGGATAACTACTCCATTACAGCCAAAGTGGCTAATTAAATTAATGGGTTTTCATAATGAAATCACTGAGTACAAAAGGGGGATAGAGAATGTAGTAGCGGATGCGCTCTCTAGAAGGGTAGAAAATGATGAAAGGTGTGCTGCCATTACCCAATTAATACCTGCGTGGATACATGAGGTAATTTCTAGTTATGAGGGAAATGATTTTGCTGAAAAGAAGATCCAAGCCTTGCTTTTGAATCCAGTTGCAGTACCTGAATATCAGTATAAAAATGGGTTGATTAAGTACAAGGAAAAGTTGTATATTGGCAGTGGGAGAAATATCAGGAAGAAATTGATTCAGGCTATACATGACTCACAAGAAGGGGGGCATTCTGGAATACATGCCAGCATATTTAGAGCTAAACAACACTTTGGGCAGGCATGACACAAGTAATCAAAAAGAGGTATTGCAATGTGATATTGCCAGAAACATAAGGATGAACACTTACCCTATCCAGGCTTGCTACAACCTCTACCTGAACCTCAACATTCATGGAGTCATATATCCATGGACTTCATTGAGGGTTTGCTAAAATCTGAGGAAAATGATGTCACATTAGTAGTTGTAGATAAATTTACCAAGTATGACCATTATCTCACCCTTTCTCACCATTTTACAGCAAAGAAGGTGGCACAAATATTCCTGGATCATATTTAAAAACTCCATGGCATACCTCAGAGTATTATCTCTGACAGGGACAAGATTTTCACTAGCATCTTTTGGCAGGGGCTATTTAAACTCGTGTGAACTAATTTGTAGCTCAGTTCAGCATACCACCAGATGGCCAAACTAAGAGGTTAAATCAATGTATGGAGTATCTTAGGTGCATGAAACATCACAGACCTAAAGCATGGGCTAAATAGATATCTTTAGCCGAGTGGTGGTATAATACCACTTTTCATTCAGCCATCAAGAGAACACCTTTTGACGTTCTATATGGGATTCCACCGCCACAGTTAGCTATGCGACCTTATCAGCAAACAAGTGTTGCTATGGTGGAAGATGTTTTACAAGAGAAGTATAAGATGGATCAACAATTAAAGGAGAACCTAGCACAAGCCAAAGCCAGGATGAAGATGTACGCTGATACAAATAGAACTGAGAGAAATTTCCAAGTAGGGAACTAAGCCTAATTAAAGTTACATCCATATCAGCAGCAGACCCTTGCCAAGAGGATTAATCAGAAGCTCAGTCCTAGATACTATAGCCCTTATCAGATTGAAAATAAGATTGGAAGTGTAGCATATCGCCTAGCACTTCCTAGCCAAGCAAAATTCACCCGGTGTTTCATGTATCATTACCTAAACAAGATAGGAAACAAAGAAGTGGTTGCAGAACAATTACCAACTGAAGGAGAGGATGTAGAACAACCAGAGAAAGTGCTTCAAACCAGAATTTACAAAAAGGGAAATCGAGCCGGAGATCAGTGGCTAATCATATGGAAGGGGCAGACCATAGAAGAGCCAACTTGGGAAGATTCAAATGACATACAAAAGAAATACTCTAATTTTAAACCTTGGGGATAAGGTTCATTTAAGGAGGGGGTTTGTCATGATGAGGCAACAGCAATTAAATGGAAGAAATGGGGGGGAAAGAAATGGGGGGATAAGGTTCATTTCAGAAGTGGGGTCCAAAACTAGCATTTAAGTGTCATTTTTCTTATTGCGTTTTTTGTAAATGGGAATACGATTTCCATCTATTTTGTTTTTCAGCATATATGCATAGAATAGAGGAGAAAATGAACGAGTTGTTGATGTAAAATCAGTTCAATTAATAAATTCTCTCTCTTATTTCTTCTACTCCTTCTTATATCTTCGTTTTCTTCCTCTAATTCTATCATCACTCGTTCTCAATTTAGTGGTTAATTTAGCAATTGGGCTGAGATCTTAAATCCTTGAGCTGTGATTATTAAATTGTTAACGATTTTGAGTGAAATCATTCCTAGGTTGAACTTCACTAATTACAAAGGGGTTTGGACTATAATGAAAAGCTAATTGATGGCCATGCTACCGTCAATGAAATCTGGAAACAGGATTGAATAGGTATTAAGAAAAGAGCAGAGGAAAGAAAAATCAAAGATATAGGAAGAAGAAACAAAACAAAAGGAGGAAAACGTGTAGGGTTTGGCGAAGGAAAATAGAAAATAAAAGGAAAGGAAAGGAAAATAAAAAATAAAAGAAAAGGCGAATAGAATAAAACGTGAAAGGAAAATACAAATAAAGAAGGAAAAGGTGAAAGAAAATAAAAATCTATGAAAAAACTTTTACGGCATACAATATGGTACGAGCCCAAAAGAAGGAAAATCCGAATTTTTTAATCTTGATAACTTTTTACGCCGTGCAAAAACATATGTCGTAAATTGTAGCTTTTACGGCATACAATATGCACGCCGTAAATAATTTTTTTTAAACTTTAAAAAATTACAAATAAATCATTTACTGCATACTTGAGAATTACGCCATAAAAATAGACAATTTACAACGTGCTTTAAATGTATGCCATAAATAATTTAAGTAATTGAATTTTTATAGCACACATTTGAGGCACGTTGTAAAAACAGACTTTTTATGGCATGCCTGACACCGTAAATGAATGCTGTAAAAGACTACTTTTGTTGTAGTGGTACCTCTATAGCTTAAGAAATTATTACTAGCGTATCGATAATCATTTCTTTATATGGAATTTTGGTTTTCATTATAATATATACAAATCTATTGACTTTTCTAGTTTTCTCTTTAGTTTATAACACAACAATATTTTGTAAGTATGTTGATTTAATTTTTATTTTATTAAACCCTGTTTGAAAATCATTTTTAAATTTTTTTTCTCAAATTCATTTTCAATCATACATTATCACATTAAAATATCCTACATGTAAATTCAAATTTTTTCTTACTTTTAACCTCACATTCTTCAAAAAAATCAATATTTTAAAACTCATTTTCTACAAAAATACTCCTTATAATGGCGGTCAAACACGGGCTAAATAGTTCATTCAAACTTTTGGGTATGTATTTCCAATGAAATCAACTGTTTGCGATTGATGTGTATGTTAAACTATAAAATGATTCTAGACGAGGTAAGACAAGTAGAAAACCCTTGAATTCTGTTCTGGCATATTACATTTTTTATACTATAAACATTCTCCTGTTTACAGAAAACATGTTCATCCTTTTCCAATTATTATAATATTTCTCTCTCACCCACACACATTAATTCTATCATAGTCTAGAGAGGAGAGATTCTTGAGACTCAAGCAGAAGGGAAAAAAGGCTGAAATGGGTAGAGCTCCTTGTTGTGACAAAGCTAATGTGAAGAAAGGGCCATGGTCACCTGAAGAAGATACCAAGCTCAAGTCATATATCGAGAAACATGGCACAGGGGGTAACTGGATTGCTTTGCCCCAAAAAATTGGTAAAGAAAGAAAACCCCACAAAATTTGCCTTCAATTATTTAGCACTCATTTGATCGAAGTATATATATTCTTTTGTATTAGGCCTAAAGAGATGTGGAAAAAGCTGTCGGCTTCGATGGCTAAATTATCTTCGTCCAAACATCAAACATGGAGGGTTTTCTGAAGAAGAAGATAACATAATTTGCAGCCTCTATATGAGTATTGGAAGCAGGTAAAATGACGTAATCTAGCTTGAATTTCACTCTCTATGTCAAGAAATGACGAACTTTACCCTTAAATTGTATGAACAGATGGTCTATTATAGCAGCACAACTGCCCGGAAGAACTGATAATGATATAAAGAATTACTGGAATACGAGACTGAAAAGGAAACTACTGGGGAAGCAGCGCAAAGAAAAACAGGTTCGTAGAGGAAACTTGCAAGCGCGAGAAACAGTTAAAGGAAAGGAAAGCTCTACCGTTTCAGACACAATAAAAAACCAGAATCCTTACTGGCCAGCGTTACCTTTGCTGCCACCTATACCCCAGTCAAAGGATGAGCCAAGCTTTAGCGATCACGCATCTATCAGAAAGCTGTTGATAAAGCTCGGAGGGAGATTTTCTAGTGATGATCAGATTGGTAGAGAAATGAAATATCAGTACCCTAACGGCAATTCACTGGTGCAAACAGTACACCAACAATCTGTTGATGATTTGGTACCTGTTAATCCAATGGAAGTAATTAAGAAAAGTCCTTCTGTAGCACTGCCAGAAGCTCAATATACTATTGACGAGGTGAATATGTCTATATTTCCAGGACAAAGTAATTTGCTTAGTGAACTTGATCATGTTATATATAACAATCCTGAAAAATTACAAGGGCTCGAGTTCTTATATGCTGATATGATGGATAGTAAGAGGAGTGGAACTAGTACTGGTGCTGAAAGCACGGATTGGGATGAGATGAATTCTCTGGTTTTTCCATCTGATGCTTCCAATTATGAAGGTAATTTAGAAGGATTAGTTCTAGAGAAGTTCGCGATCGATGATCAGATGGGTTATCCCGGGGCATGATGATCTCATTGTACATTTGAAGATGTATATTTGTAGCATGGGAGTGTTGTATTCTTGTTACAAGAAACCCTAATAAGCCTATTGTGTATGATGTTCGTTTCACGTATTGTTTGATCAATATTGAGTGCTATAAATATGTTGTCTGTTGTAAACCAGTATATCATTAATTTCCAATGTATGACTATGTTAATCTGTCTACGATAGAATGAGTTTTAAGTTTTTGTTGATTTTAGGTGCTTATATTCTTGAATCTCCATTCTACACTAGTCAATGCAGATTTGGTTTGTCGACTGATCAAGCTTTTCAAGTGCAAGCTTGCACTGAAATGCTGTTTATGCAGACTAATACGCCATTATTGCAGAATTTTTTGCTTGATAAGAGGTATGTATTCTGATTGATATTGCTTTAATGTTCATAAAATAGGTGCCACCAGGTTCCTCGAATCCAAGGCAATTCTGAATCTAGTACAATAGATTCCTTGACATTTTGGACACAACTTTCTGGGCTTTAGCAATTAAAAGTATTTTCCTGAGTTTCTACATTATTTTATTGGCATCAACAAACGTAAAACAGTACACGTATATAAGCAGATGTGATTATAGTCAATCGAGGCCCAGTAGATTTTAGGTGGCATCTGAACCCCACTCGACAAATAGACACATTTTAACGTTGAACAGACGAGTCTTCTAATGAAAGGATGAAACTTGAATTAATATAGTCTAGGAGATTAATAGCAGTTAGTTTAAATTTTAAATCTTATATATGTAATGAATTTGTATACGTATTAAGCTTTTATAGAAATGAAAATTATCACACATGAGGGGAGCAGGTTGTAGAGGCAAGATTTCAATGATACACGTGTAACTCTGACTAACGGCTTAAAAGTTTAGATCAAGTCCCTCAAATTTTGTTCCACGCTGCTAAGTTGAAAAATGGTGGGGGGTGGGGGGGTGGGGGTATCCAGTCTTACTGCAAGAGAAATTTAACATATTGTCAGAGATAGCAAATGGAAACCTACACAACGCTGTATATTAACCTTTGCTAATATATATTTCTTTTTCTGGATGACACAGTTGAGGTTTCCACCATTAATAGCTATAATTTGGTAGTGTGTGTTTTACAAGTGATGAATCTTTTGCATAGAGGTTAATTTTGTGATGCACTCACATCAACGGTCTGGTCCTAAAATTCAAGAAAGCTATGACACTAACTAAAATCAGTATTTACAAACAGTTGAACTCACCTTTCTTCACATTTTTAAGATAAGAAAAAGTAAGCTTGTTTCAATGAAACCCTAGACACACTAATATTTTTTGTAATGTTAAATCCCTAAGAAACCGTAAGATATAGTACACTTTGCCCTTGAATTAGGAGAAGCTTGATGCCAGGTATTGAGCCCTAGCTAGGAATTCTTGTTTTCTACCAATGTAAATTTCTAGGAGTATTCGTTTAACAGTAACAATAGTTTCATGAAGAACCTCTTATTATTTGTTGGTATGGTTAAATAGTGCAATCTTAGACTGCACATTTTGGTGGCATCCAAACCCGTAAGTTTATTAAATTCAAACGTAATATATGTGAACTTGTGCTATATTTATTCTTAGTTAAGAAGAATTTTCATTGGAATTTTAGTGTGATAATGAAGATAAGAAGTCTTAAATTGTTTCTTGCTGCATTCATAGATTCGACAAACATACAAGAAGAATGGAACTACTTTTCTCCTGACTGATATTATGAACTTTTGTTAGTTTTCAATCCTCAAAACATGCATGCCAGTAAGAAGGATTTTTGTTCTTTCTAGAAATTGTTGGCTCTGCATTAATAAATACAAAATCCTAACCAACAAGGTACTATAATGTGACTCTCTTTTATTGCAATAATATTTTTATCCATATTTATTCGATTAGGTTCTGTTTGTTTGCAAATACATAGTGGAGTTAGAAAATCTAAGCATTTGTGCAGTTCCGTACCAATTTATGAAATTTATTGCAATTTGGAGTTGAATGGTTACAAATTGCACAAATGCAGGTTAAGCAGCAGGTTCTTCATGATAAACAACAATAAATGTACAAAAAAGTGTTCACTTTTCTGCTCTTCTATTCATAGATATTAGAGCCCACATGCTCAAATGAGTCATTGTATCCATGTAGAAGTTCAAATGAACCACCATGTTACAGGGTAAATTCTCTTCCATTTAAAAATACTAACACATAAAAATTTGGACTACTTTTCTTTGTGAACTTGATAATTTGTTATATGACAGCGGATTAATGTATTGGTTAACCAAATAATGATTTAGAAAGTATCAATATAGTTGTCATAGTTTAGATTAGATACTGCTTTGTCATGACTTTTGCTCCATAAACTTTGTTTGGTAAGGCAAGGTCAAGGTTTGTTGCAATCAGTTGACATAATTGTGAAAATGATTGGTATAAGAACCATGACACTAAAATCTCTAATACAACATTTTATTTATGCCTAACAGTCAATTTATTGTGACTGATAATATATACAGCTAGATTGTTAGGTAGAAGTTTCTATTCTTATCATAAACCATGGGCGTAAAAGTGATTCAATATAATTACATTCATGTATTGAAAAACAAGACGATTTGTGTTAACCTTCTTATATTTGTCACTATTCTGCGACCAATATGCGAATTTTGCAAATCCTCTTCTCACCACTAATCGATTAACTAATCGCTTTAAAAAGTTTCCTTCTTTAATTTCACTCTCATCTCACTTTTAATAACTGTGATTCGCCAATATCTGAAAAACCAATGGAAAATGGTGCTGAATATATAGGCAAGGCAGGCTATTTGATTGATTTTCTTGTCTTATAAATACAAGTATATGTACGATATTCGTTTTACAGGAATCTTGAAACACGAAATATTTGAGTCCTAAAGTAAAATTTTTGTGTTGTTAATCATTGAAAGTCATCACATGCGTTATAAATCATAACATGCTTTGTATACGTTATCTTTAGCTGTAAATGTTTTTATATCACTTTGATCTTGATAAATATAATGCTTTTATAACATTTCTAGGATGGAGAAGCAAAAGGCTTAGGGACATGGGGCGGGAGGTAGCAACCGCCAACATTTGATAATTTTTTTTTGGATTTATATAGAATTGTTTTAACAGGTACATAATACATAATATGTTGTCACTTCCAATATTTTTTTGCCCTCCTGCGTGAATCCCAGTTTTATTTTTCTTCTTGGTTACATTTTTCTAATAGAATATTGTTAAAAAGGTATGGATTCCATGATGTGAACACATATTCCTAATACTGTCAAACATTTATTTTTTTCTTTTATGTCTAATATTGACAAACTTGTACTAACAAAGCATTGAGATTAGAATCCCACTCTTTTGAATGACTCTAAAAATCTTGATTCCATGATGTGATGATCAAGTCTTGATACCCACTTAGGAATTAAAAACAAGTCATCCTGTCAATCCAGTAAAATTTAATTAATTCAACATCATGTACGTTGAATTAATGTCTCTATTTGAAAGTCATGGCTTCCATAATCATGATAAGTTATTGATCACCAAATTGTTAAGTGGACAAATGTATGACCTTACTTGACAACATATCAAACTTCATTTACTAATTATTGATGAATACAGCTTTTAAAAATATGAGTAATATCTTCTACACATAAACGATTTATGTGTATGATTCATACTTCGACGGCTTCTAGTCCTACTTTTAGAGCACTAATCCGTTGGAAATTTGATTTTTTATTAGTTGGTTTGACCGACTTTTAACCAATTATTTTAATGGATCCCGTTAGTGGGACAAAATATTTCTTTGGCCGAGTATGTTGAGTAACACCCTGAATTTTCTTACTATTTTCATAAAGGCCTAAACTTAATATTGATCATTTAAAAAAAAAATAGTTCATATCTAGCATTGTCATCACACTAAGTTTAAAAGTTAAAGTGATAAACTTAGACTACTTATTTGCATGAAGGATTTATTTTCTTTTGTATATAAATTATCGTAAATTTGGTTTGGGTAAAATATTTAAGTATCATAGAAGTTGATAAAA
>CAIGRP010006317.1:0-16870 GCA_903798385.1 Fraxinus cuspidata
TTGGTGGCCAGTCAATCAAATAAAGCAGCAAGATTTAGCTAGTTAATCTGGCTTTTTATCTCAAGATTGAGGCTTTTTATCTCAAGATTGAAACTATATTAATAAATCTATGCATAACTTCAAATCACAATATAAAAATTAAAATTCACTTTTCCGTTATAAAATCAACGTGTGTGTGTGAAGAATTAAGCATAGCATGAATTCATAAGTTGTTTTAGTTCTCGACTCTCAATGGTCAAATATGTTCTTTCATCACTCGTAAGATTCACACACTTCCAAACTTATTATTTTCATTCTTTTCCAGTGTGTGAACTAATGTTAAATTTTTTTACTATCCTCACCTCTATAATTTGGCAAAATTTCACCAATTGCAGTTCAACATTTCAATAGATTCTCCATTAAGTTTTGATTGTTTCAATCTCTAGGATTTAACTAGGCTGACAATCTCTATTTAAAAGTCAACGTTTCTTAAATAATTGTTTGTGGCTTAACAAAGGCATATAGTGCGTCTTCTGTTTCAAGTACCTGCTTTTTCTATTTTTTTTTTTTAGAATATTTTTTTCTTTATTTGAAGTATTCTCTCCATTAAGTTTTCTAAATGACTCATGTAATAAGCTTTCGACAAATGACTCCCAAGTCAGATGACCATAAGACACTAGGTTTTAAAGACCCTTGCAGGCTTAATTGTTCAGGTCATAAAGGCTACAAAGAGAAATTTTCTAATAATTTTTCTTTATGTCTTGATTAATGTAATGTCCCTCATTTAACACTAATTCAAATAAAACAACCTCTAATTTGAGATTTTCGCTCAATTGCATCTTATTGACCTTAGACAATCCACACAATATTTTTAATTTCACATATGAAATCCCAATTTATCTCAACATCTTCCTACAATTGTGAAATCTCTCCAAACTATCCTAAATTTGGTCCAAGAATATAAAATTTAGTAGTTTTGGGTTTAACATTTATGGTCCATTATTTCAACATATTCAATTATAAAATCAACTCATTCCTACACAATACTTAACTTAATTCATATGCTCAATATATCAAATTTCACATGGAAAATTAAAGATTAATCTAAGCATGCAACTTATTCACCATTCATAGATCAATTCATGATTCAATATATTCATCATTGACAGTCAGCCAACCAACTTACACAAGCACACAAAAAGAAAATGTTTTTTTATTATATTTTTTATTTTTACTCTTTTTCTTTTTTACTGAAATAATAAAAGCACACAAAAACACATAAAAAATGAAAGCTCATGTTTTCCACCATCAAACTTAAACTAGACATTATCATCAATGTCTTTAATCCTACATCCGCATATAAAGGGGTGGGAAACAAAGTGAAGAAAAGACTCATCCTGATAAGGCGTGTAATTCAATGGCTAACTTTCCTATTACTCTCGTTGATTCCTTGGTAAATATTGGTTTAAATGTCTCGCGATGTCGTGTTCCTGAAAAATCAAATAAACAAATAATTGGAACAAGTATTACTTGACTCTAAAATCCAATAGACCAACTAACATATCGAATATCTAAGGGGAAATGGGGTATGGATGATGAGTCCCTAAAATTGATTAATAAAAAAATAATCTAAATTAACTCAAATTATTCTAAATCTAAAAAAAAGAATAAATTAAAGGGATAGAAGTATTGAGTTGCCTCCCAACAAACGCTTGTTTATAGTCTGTTGCTCGACTTTTACATAAGTGTATCATGGCACTTTGAATATAGCTTTGGAGGTGTTGCTTAACTTGTTTAATTTGACTTTGTTGCATATTGTGATTTTCTTCCAAATTTTAATCTTGTCATTCTCCAAATAGTATGACTTCCCCTCATCATCTGTTTTGAACTCAACAAGGTACATCTCAATCTCCTCGTAAGGTTTAATTACAAACTCCATTTTTTAGCAAACGAGAATGTCGATGGATTGCCCGCTGATTTCCTCTTCTTTAAATGCTACGGATTTTTATCGCCCGTTATAATTATTTTTTTGATCTTCTCATGCTCTTTTTCTTTAATTGAAACTTTCTCGAGTTCAACGTTTGTATCCAAAACGTTTGGCAAAGAAACAATGACATCTTTGTGGAAAGTCTCCTCATCTTGTTGTATTTGTTGGAAGTATGATGTATTTGATTCTCTTAATTGATGTTCATTAATAATAAGTGGAAGAAATGATCTCATAGGAAAGTCACTCACATCAAATTGTGGTGAGAGAAATAATGCAATGGGTAAGCCACCAAGGATAGTTTCATCAAGTTCACAATCTGCTTTTATATTTTGTAATCGTTGTCCTATAATGAAATCTCCCACAAGCATATCCCCCTCATCAATTTCTTGAGCTGCCAATTGTTATTGTCTCATGATAAAGTCACATAAAAGTATTTGTTAAAATCAACCACAGTCATTTTTTATTTTACTATTTTTGTTCTCTTATACATCTTGAAAAAGATAAAGATAAAGAAAATAAAATAAAATAAAATAAAATAAAATAATAATACAAGAATACGGATAGAAGTCTGAATTAGTGTCAAGGTAAATAAAAGGAAATAAACAAATCAAATAATAGTTAAAAATAAATTAAATTAAGACTAAAAGTAAATAGTCCCCGGCAGATGCGCCAAAAACTTGATACGTTTTTTATATCATAAGTATACAATATCGTAACAAGCAGTATAGTGAATTTTTGAGTCAGGATATCCTTTCCACGAGAACTATACTTCAAGACTTAATTTAATTTTTCGAACTCATGTTTAATAAAAGCAAGTAAATATTTATGATGATTATGATATTTTTCCTAACTACTTTTAACTAATTGAAAATATAAAATGATTGCAAACAATGGATAATTGAAAATTTAAATACATGATAAATATTAGGGCGTAACAATTTCATCTATTGATCACATTTATTCTTAATTTAAGATTCATAACATAATATAGTGTTCGATTGAATTCTTCTATTGTATTCAATTTACCTCTCTCGAGTTCCCATTGAACTTATTTAACTAATTAAATTACATATCTTTATGTGAATTAACTTTAGTTAAACGAAACACTGGTTCTAAGAAGTCATATTATAATCGCAATAATTAGTATAAGTATCTCTACACATTATACTAATTTTTCGAATTTTATTATATGGTCTAAATCTCAAACTCACATCTCGATTCGTAAGAGAATCATATAATCATCAAATTATTAATTGTGTAATTTAATGCATTAAACTCATAATAAAACCAACACATATATAAATAAATCACAGCAATCTTAAATAAAAAAATAAAGGATCGCAAGTCGATTAAATTGTTTTCCCTAATATAAAAATTAGTTATTCATATTGTAAAAATAGAATACGCAAAAGTGAAAAGATATCATAAAAAATTGACGAAACGTGAGAATTTCTGGTGTTTGCATTTTCCTTTCTTTTTCTTTTCATTTTTTCTTCCATTTTCTTTCCGCATGTTTCTTCTCTGTTTTCCTTTGACTTTTCTTCTTTTCTCTCTTTTTCTCTCTATCTTTATATATATATATGTTTAATTTGAGTCTCCAATTAAAATTTTCAATGCAAGTCTATTGAGTCTCGTTTAATATGTTTAATTTGAGTCTCCAATTAAAATTTTCAATGCAAGTCTATTGAGTCTCGTTTAACTCCAACCCATTTAATATATAATTTCTATCCATGGAATTCATTTTTGGATTTTTGTCATTTTTCGCCAACTTTACATTCTTTTCTCCAATTCTTCATTAAATATAAAGTTTTACCTACAAAACATGATATAACATAAATTGTAAAATTTTATCCAAAAGATAATAAAATATCATGATTTAGGACCACGAATAAGTGTATAAACTACACTTATCAATTTTTGAAAAGATAAAGATTAATTTTAAAATTAAGAAATTTATAAAAATATTTCATTTTTTTTTTTTGTTATTTTTCTATCAATTGTCAGCTCATGTATATGACATTGACCAAGACAACAGTTGACGGTGCATAACATTAGAAATTACTGGGAACAAAACTCCCAAAGGTGTAAGGGAAGAGGTAGAAATGGACAAATGAGTTAAAATACTTATTAAACCTTCATCGACGATCATATATAAGAAGAAGACTTTAAGCGATAACGTTTAAAGAACAATGTACACGCAGGCATACCTCTCTCTCTCTCTCTCTCTCTCTCTCTCTCTCGTGATCTTTTCTCCATGTCTTTTCTCCCTCAGACGCACAATGACTGCGTGAAGCTTTTTCTCTGCATCATGTATCTGTTCTTCTCTCTCGTGTGCTCTATTGCCCACATTTATCAATGAGAAAATATCATATTCATAACCTAGGTCCTCTAACTTATCCATTACATGCGGCTGACACAACCCTTTACTCAAAATTTAATTACCTTTTTGCAATGCAAGTTCTTCTTCTTTGTTATGATTATTAAGTGCCCCTTCAACTATTTTTTATTTTAGTCAATCCCAACTGAAATTAGTATGTGCTCTAATTGCATTAAATAGTAGTCTATTTTTGGTTAATGTTAATACAATCAGTGACGTAGAATGCAATGAAACAATTAGAGGAGCAAGATACATGCTCTCTAATACCAATTTGTTGAGAATTCAGCCAAATAATTATAGATGAGAAATTAAGAGTAATATAAAAATAATGGGTCACACAAGAAGACGAGATTTATGTGGACGATGAGGAGAATTTATTATACCAAAAATTAAAATTGTTTTATAAGATTTGATACTCTTAATCTAAATTTAAACAATTCTTTCAAGTTTTCAATGTATACAACAATGATCTTATTGTTATTTGATCCTACACCACGTGGAGTATATATAGGAATCAAATCTTGGAGTTATGAATGAAGTAGAGCACAAAAAAATAAAGTCAAAACCAAGTATAAGTCAAATTTTCCCATCAAGTGGCGCAGCAGGGCGACCCACCCGGTGCCTCGACGCCACTGCCAATGCCTGGGGTGGCACCTTGCTACCAATTTTTCTTATTGGGCGCTGCGGCACCGCGGCGCCCAGCCCTTGTTCGTCCTCCTCTCTCGGCAGCCTGGTCTTTAGTCTTTTCAAAACATTTCTTCATCAATTTCAAAGTCTTTATTCCAATCAAATTCTAAATCCATGATAAAATTTGATCCCTTATCAAATCGAACTTCTAAACCAAAATTATTTAGGCTTCCTTCGTGAATCAAATTTTCAAATCATATGAAATTTGAGTAACAATCTAATAGGAGAAGTTGGAAGGGGAGAGAAAAAGAGAAAGGAGAAAGGTTGAAGGGAGAGGAAGAAAAGGAAGGGGAATTAAATGGACACGAGGGATAGAAAAGAGAGAATTTAGAAGGAGAATTCAATTTTTATTCATGTTGAAGTTTTGAACTACATTACATAAAACCCTTTATATATGGATTCAAAGATCCTATTCTAAATAAGAAATGCCATAAAATCAAACTTTAATTATATTTTAAAAATAAACATCAAAATTGAAAATTAATTTAAATAACATCTCTTATAATATTCCATTAGTCAGTTTAGTGGTTGCATATGTATCGATGTGCTATCACGTTTAACTTAATTTGAAAAAGTTAACTCTGTAAATTTTTTATTATGAATATGCATGTTTGGATAAAATTAAGCATATCTATGGCTCATGTTTCGAGAGATCTATAGTCGTAGCTATAATTTTCGGAGTTTGAGGTGAACTTTGGAAATTGGACCCCAATATCATAGTGTATTCAATTGTTTTTCTATTCATACGAATTTTGCGGAACTAATGGTTAACTTAAAACTCAACAATGAAATGAAAAACACAATATATTATTCTAAATATTTATACTCCAATCAAATAACAAGGCCAAAATGTTCCAAATGATCACTTAAATATTACCCTAGCAATTTTAGAGGCAAAATTATTAATTAAATTTGGATAATCTAGTTGTTCAACTATTTCTTTTTCAATTAATAATATATTCAATTCGTTCAATCTTTCATGTGACATAACTGATCGGAATTAAGTCTTGATCAATTTCATTTTGAAATTATTTTTTTGCAAATACAACTATAACCGATATGGCTAATAAATTTTTGTAAGTTTGTTTAGAGATGTGTTGTCGATCCTATGCAACATAAGTATTTCTAAAGCAACCATCCATTTTCTTCAAATATTGTAGTACATCAATTGTTCTTTCTATTTCTAAATAACAACTCAAGATTGTCAATTTAGGACATAAATCATTTCCAATAATGTTCAGACATCCATTATATTTCAGATACTACTTAAGACTCACAAGACTTTCAACAAATTAAACAAAAATCCAAAGATCTCCTCATATTGTTTAAACTCTAAAAATTGAGTTTGAAATGAAGATCAAGCTTAATCAATTATAAAGAGGAAGTAATCAACACTAAATTATTCTTCAGATAATTGCTTTACCTCATCATTTTCACCAAACTACTACTTTGTTTGAATGATTTTTTTTTTTTTTAATACGGCTTCAATTCCCATTTCATTTGTCATTTGTTTAACTTCGTCCATGATGATAGCAAACCTAGTTTCTCTATAATCTTCGAGAAAATTAACCATTCATTCTAAAAGGTAATAGTAATATCAATATCTATGTTTTCAGCTTAAAGACTAGTAGTGTTGATTGAATGTAACAATTTGTACTAGATTACCATGTCAAGCAAGAACTCAAAATTCTCAAATTTACATGCTGCTAAGGACTCATCTTTAGTCAGTTTGTTCTTCTCTAAAGTTTGACAAGTCAAACAAAGTGTTTCTTATTTGTAAAATTTACTTTTCATAAGTTGAACACTTTTAACATGACTTTCCCAATGTTTTTGCGCCAATGGATTAAGTGTCAAAACTCACACCTTTTTTTGAAGGTTTTCCATCACTTAAGAGAAAAAGAGAACAATGTATAGATGCATTGTATCATTACAAAGATATAACTTTTAAGAATAATTCACTATATCTCTAATTCATTTCATGTAATCTTCTTTGTACACTTTTGTGCCTCCCACTCATATTAGATCTATTGTCATATCCTTACCCTATGACACCCTCAATATAAAGTTGAAGATTGGTTGAAACATTTTTAAGCTCGATTGGCAAGTTCAATCACTTCGTCATCCTCTTCCTCATTCGATTAATTCATATTGTCATTATCATTCTCATCTGCGTGTTCCTCAATCACCAAATTTTTCGTTGCTTCTTCCCTTTCTCTTAGTTTGTTGCTATTAAAGTATTACCAATATCACCATCTTGACTTTGAATTAACGTCACTTTCCTCGGTTTCGCTTCTCTTTTTTAGAGCTCCAGCCTCGTACTTAGCAAGCCTGGTATATGAATATTGTTCATTGATTAGCCGAAAAAATAATGATAAAACATTTCAATAACCTGACAATTAAAGTTTTCAGTATAAAAATAATCGTACAAATAACATCAACAACAATACCAAATTATATACGTCTAATGCAATTGGTCCAACATACTTTACTAGGTGCGCCTGTGAAAATTGTAAATAAGAACACTCATACCGCAATAAATTTTAAAAATTTAAAAATCCAAACGACTATGGATTCCTAATGAACCTATGGACTCTTCTACCATTCGAACAGTCCTTCCCCAAAAGATAGGCAATCTCTCCATGGCAGAAAGTGAAATAGCAGTAAAAGCAATATGTTACCTTGTAGTGCATTAACTGACCTATATAAGCACTACACAATACCTAGATGTATGGAGCCGTCGAGTAGCCATCTATTGTGGACATCAAATTAAGGGCCGTTCGGCGAGGCTTTCAAAAAACCAAAAGTTGCTTTAAAATTAAAAAGTTGCTTTCGAATTTGTTTAAATAATTTTATGAAAGTGTTGTGAGACTAGAAGAGTCTTTAGAGAAAGTTGACATAGGGTAACTTTCTCATAAACCTCTTCAACAAGAAGACAAAGCAAAAACAGAAGTCACGTAAAACGAGCCCTAAATGTGATGTGCACTGGTGATGAATGGGCCGGAAAATGACAGGAGTGGCTACGGAAGTCAAGCGGGTAGATGAGGGAAGAAATTAAACTGCTTCTCCTCATTGTTTTTATCTTATATTTGGAAGGTTTGATTTGATCATGGGGCTTCGAATACTACAGAGGGGGAATGAATGGCTTAATTTGTTTATACAACAAAAGAACAACATGAATATCATGCTATTTATTATTTCAAATGAATGAAGAAGTTATGGATGCATATGACCACAGTTAACTATAGAGCAAAAATTGTCAAGTAAACTTAGGCACCACGTCACTTACATTCAAGTAGCCTAGAATATTTCAATGTAATGTTAATAGTTCACTTAGTATGGATTTAAGAAGAATTGGACCGAAAAGAAAAAAAAAAGGCAATAGTGCAAGTGTGACAGTCGAACTCCGGTTTGGGTCTATAATACCATTTCGGAAAAAGAACGATGAGACTAGTAGAACTCACAGCTTTACCTTGATATATGGTGGATTTTGGCCATCCGAGTTTGTTTAGGATTTTTAAACTACATTTAAAATTTTTATTTTTGTCATTTAGTTTATTTTGAATTCTTTTCAATTTTAGCTTGTTTCAACTTGGTTTTCATGTAAACCCTTATAAATAAAGGGTTAATTCATCTTTTTTCATCATCATCATCATCAATTAATAAAATTCGTGAATTTATTTTTTCATAATTTGGTGGATTCCAAATTCCATGTTATTAAGATTTTTGCTTAAATTCCTAATTCGTTATTTCGTACTGCATCAATCCTTTTGTAATGTTGGATTTTGTGACCCAAACTCAATTAGGGCAAGCATAATTTGGAGTATTGGGCTTGAAGATGTCTAAATAGGGTCCAGGGTGGAAAAATGGAGTTGACGGCGCCCGCTTAACACTCGAGCGGCGGGCCGAATTTTTTACCAGGGAGCTGTCACTTGCCTAACGCTCGAGCAACACCTAGCGCTAGCTGGGCGCGAGCGCCACAACATTCCGAGATTTTCCTTGTTGTCTTTAAACGTCTTTTGACCTACTTTTCATCTTTAGGGCTATTTTTAGGGTTTTACATGCAACCCCTATAAATAGGAGACTCTTTTTTATAAGTTTTGCATTACTAAAAGTTAGAATCATTGTGTAGGAACACAATTATTGTATTTTCACTCCATTATACTTGTTGAATAAAATCATTATTCCTCTGTCAAATCAAATTTGTATCTTTATGTTCATCTTGTTGTTATGATCAATACTTCATATCGTGCCATATAACCTCGTCTTATCTCTAACAAGTGGTATCAGAGCTTTCCTTTTTATTTGTTTGAAGTGTTTTGTTCTTGATGGCAACCATAGAGTATGACTTCCACTTTTAAATCGCAGCACGTTGTGGTATGTGAAAATACGAGCAATACTCGCTCAGATGGATTGGATGATACGTTGTTGAGATTTGACAAGATGTTTAAACTTGGACGACGGAGGAGAAACAATATAATGCACTTTCACAATTCATCTTCATCTTTCGAATAACATTCTTTAGAACATTTTGAAGGAAAAATCTGCATCTACCTTGTAGTTGAAGTTTGAACAATTGTGCATGACTAAGATTCTAATCAACAAATTGCACCTGAAGCAACGTTTGTATTCTCATTGAATGACAAAAGGCGAATCTTTGAAAGATCACATGGTTGTCCTTAAGGAGACTGTCACTGATTTGGAAACCTTGGAGATAAAGTATGATGAAAAAAAATTTAGCTTGATTCTTGTGTTCATTGTCCACTTCATTTACTTCATTTAGAGGCACGATTTTATATAATCATGATACTCTTACTACTGAAGATACATATGATGCTTTGTTTTTAAAGGAAAAGACGAAACATTTGGTTGGATTTGAGGTTAGAGATGGAGAATACCTTATTGTTCATGGTGGTCATGGAAGGGGCAAGTCGAAATCTAATTTCAGTAATCAAGCTTGTTTTTATTGTAAAAGGAAAGGGCAGAGGGATTGCAACAAGTTACTCAACAAAGAAAATTTGGCTGCAAATCAAAACGGAAGGCAATTAAATACTTTAGGTGAAGCCGATGTCTCAGAGGACTATTTTAGTGGTGGAGATGTTTTAGCTATTTCGACTCTAATTCTAACGAGGATTGAATTATGGATTCCGTTTGTGTGTTTCATATGTATCCGAATCAGGATTTGTTTGCAACATATGAAACAATTTCGAAAAGTGTCATGATCGAGGGAAACAACGCACCTTGTCGGGTAGCTAGTATTGGTAGAGTTGGATTTAAGTTGTTGGATGGGATATTTAGAACACTTAATCACGTTCGACATGTTCCAAATTTAAAGAAAATCTCATCTCAATTGCTACTCTTGATTTAAAAAGGTATAAGTTCATTGGTGGAAGTGGAGTTTCGATGGGTTGCAAAGGTGTTTGAATTGTATTTGAGAGGTGGAAAACGTCCCATTTATACATCTTGCAAGATTGTACAGAATCGTTGAAGATTAATCAGCAAAGGTTTAGTACCGTGGTGGATACTCAGTTTGGTATAGTATCATTAGGACTTGGTTTGTGGTCCGTGTTAAATAACACGGCTCAATCAAGTTCAGAGGATATGGGTAATGCCGATTTGTCACCATCACCCGCGGTGCCATTGTATTTAGTTGCCAGTGACAGACCCATTGGAGAAAGATACGGAGAAACTGATTTTGTTGCTCATGGTTTAAGTGTATTTAAAGGTATTCAGTCTAGCAAGGGGCTTTCTACAAAATCAATTAATGTTGATTTTGTTTCATGGAGTATTTCAGCCCTATTAGTACATTTTAAATCATTTGTGATTTTTGAGAACCCAAGGTAATTTTGTGGAGCATTGCTTAGATTAATGTATCCTAATTAGATATTGGGAACAATGTAGAGTTTTTTGTTTCGTTGGAGAAGTTTAGTTATTGTTGAAGAGTTCGTTTATTCGTTGCAGTTGAATGTTTTCTCCAGTTGGAGAAATTTCAAAATCTTGTTCGTTGCATCAAAATTTGTGTCAAGGTGAAAATTATTGGGTTTTGCGACCCAAATCCGATTAAGGCACGCATGAGTTGGAGTATTGTGCTTGAAAATGTCAAGATATGGTCCAAGGAGGAAAAGGGGAGTTGACGTGCCAGCCTATTGCCCAACTAATGCTCAAGTGACGGGGCGGATTTTTTAGTAAGGAGTTTGCCACTCGCCTATTTCTAGCGTTTGGCATGCAACCCTATAAATAGTATACTTTTCTTTACAAGTTGTATATTACTAAAAGTTAGAATCATTGTGTAGGAACACAATTATTGTATTTTCTCTCCATTATAGTTGAATAAAATCTCAAATTCCTCTGTCATATTCAATTATTGTCTTTGTATTCATCTTGTTATTATAATCAATACTTCATATCGTACCATATAACCTCGTCCCGTCTCTAACATGCAAGTCTGAAGACAATCATATTGATTTTGATATGTTATGCAGTTCAAAAGTTACAGAAGCATGAATAAGTGCATGGAATTTTGGGGCCACATGGTGCTATAGAAGACAAATTTGTTGCAGAACTTGGAGGAAAAGTTCATGTGCCCGTCATTTCTTTCAGTGCCAGAAGCTCAACTATTTCCGGCGCACAAAATCGTTACTATGTTAGGACAACTCCAGATGATCTGTATCAGGCTCAAGCTCTTGCAGCCATTTGCCAAGGATTTATATGGCCTGAAGTAGTGATTTTATATGAAGACACAGAATATGTCAATCATTTTCTTTGGCATCTGAATAAGGCATTCCAAGAAGTTGAAATTGGGCTTTCGTATATGAGTGCCATCACATCAGAGGACATTCAAATATTTAAAGAACTCAACGAGCTTATAGCAAAGAAAACGAGGGTAATCCTAATTTCCTAGTGCACATGAACTTGTCACTTGGTTCTAGGCTATTTCTTCATGCCAAAAATGCAGGAATGATGAATGAAGGGTATGCATGGATTATCACCGAGTATTTATCTAACTTCTTGAGTTCCATGGATTTTGTTGCCCGCGATTCCATGGAAGGCGTTTTGGGTATAAGGCCCTATGTACGGCGGTCAGAAAAGCTAAACAGTTTCCAACAAAGTTGGAAAATGAAAATGGTTCCCAAAGAGAGAGTGGGTTCAATTGGGGAGTTAAATATCCATGGTCTGCGGGTATACGATACAGTATGCTCCTTAGCAATGGCAGCTGAGAAGATTGGACCAGTAAACGCAAGCTCATTATATACGAATACCAGCAAAAAATTAAACAGGCAATTTGAAAGTCTCAGCATGTGGACCAAGACTTCTCAGCGAATTATCAGGTACAATATTTAGAGGCCTGATAGGAGACTTTCAATTTATTAATGGGAAATTGAAACCTTCAGTATTTGAGATATTCAACGTAATTGGAAGTGGAGAGAGATCTATGGAGTTTTGGACACCAGAAAAAGGAATATCCAGAGAATTAAGTTCTACTGGCGAACCAATAAACTCAACATCCACAAAAAATCTCAAAAATGCCATTTGGCCTGGAGATTGTGTCGCGCAGCCAAAGGTGTTGGGCTATTCCTGCAACAGGGAAACTGAGAGTTGGGGTTCCTATGGCACGTGGATTCAAACAATTTGTAAATGTAACAATAGATCCTGCAACAAATCGTACAAATGCAACTGGGTTTTCAATTGATATCTTTTTGGCTGCATTGAAGTTGCTACCTTTCACTATTAAATACGAATTCTATCATAATAATGGCAGCAAAAATAGCAAATGGACTTATGACGATATGCTTCATGAGATACCTCAGGTACTTTGATCTTCGTCTCATAACTCTTCAAATCTCTTTGTTTTTAGTTAATCTTAATTCTGATAAACTTAATGCTTACTCAGAGTCATATTACCTTCTGGCTATTATTTTCTTGTGGAAACAGACATTTGACGTTGTGGTGGGAGATACAACAATTTGGGCTCCACGAGCAAATTATGTTGATTTTTCGCTACCATATTCTGAACCAGGAGTCATTCTAGTAGTCAAAAATAAGAAGCCGTTTGACATGTGGATTTTTATTAAGCCGCTTCACTGGGATCTTTGGATAGCAATCATCATTGCCTGCATTTTGATGGGAATAGTTCTTCGAATATTGGAACACAGAGTCCCAAACACTGATGAAGATTCGATTAGGCCACACAGGGAGAGACTCAGAATGACCTACTGGTCTCCAATAACAGTCCTTGCATTTCCAGAAAGTAATTTCTAATTCATTTACATGTTGAGTTTTAAAGTTTTCCATTAATCCCGACTATTCTCAGCAAGTCTGGAGCCATTTGTTCCGATGACTGCCTCACGTGGAAAACTAGTGAGAAATCAACTCAGAACCAATTTTCCCAATCGGACTAAGAAATATCCAGCCAGATTGCTAAATATTATCTGCAAACTTAATAAGTTAAAACAAGAACCACACGCCAAGTTTTTCATTCAGCACCATGAAGACTTAATTTGCGTTAAAGACTGTTTCTATTGTTCTTGACAGGGAATATGGTGGCTAATACATGGTCAATATTTGTATTGATGTTTTGGCTGTTCATGGCATTCATCCTTATGCAGAGCTACACAGCTAATTTATCGGCAATTTTGACAGAAGATAAACTAAAATTTGCTTTTTCTGAGGAGTACTATGTGGGATATCAGGAGGGTTCCTTCGTGAAAGAATTTTTGAAAGTGAAAATAAATATCAATGAGTCGAGGCTCAAGAGCTACTCATCAGTTGAAGGGTACCCTGACTCTGTCTAAAGGAAGCAAAAGGGGAGGCATAGATGCCATATTTGATGAGATTCCGTACATGAAGATTTTTCTTAAGAAATACGATTCTCGGTATAAAATGGTTGGACGTACAGGACCGATGGATTTGGCTTCGCAAGTTTTCTTGTTCTTTTAACTTACACATTTTTTCCTAGTTGTATATATTCAACTGAATAAGAACTTGGAAGAAATCAACTCACAGAAGGTGCAATTGAAGTCTAAACTCAAAATTGGAGTAACCATAATTTATAAATCATTCGAGTACTATCTATGCACAGGAGAAGCAACTGTGTCGCATTAGCAATCATTCTTGAAATAGTGGCTGATGAAAACTTTATGTTTCTGGCAAGTCACCACTTATTTTTACCCTTTTTGCCTTCATTTAAAAATATCTGATCTGGTACAGTTTTAGATCCTGAAAAGCTTATTTGATAAATTTAAAATGTCCAACCTAAGATTTATCAAAATCTCAATTGCCATACATGAAGACATTATTTTACCATATCCTTCACGAAGTAAAGAATTAATCTGATATATAACTATTAAATTTGATTGTGGGGTATATTTTGGTTCCCATGAAGCTTTTCTAATTGGAAATATTATGCATCATCTAATCAGGCATTTCCTGTTGGATCTCCCTTAACTGCATATTTCTCAAGAGCAATGGTTGCCGTTACTCAAGGTCCAAACATGACATTTATTGAGCAAACAAATTTTGGACCTGGTTACTCTTCTCAAGATCCACTTACCTCGACAGTCTCACAACGGACCTCCAGTCTTGCTTTTGGTGACTTTGGAGGCCTCTTCATTATTGTAGGATCGGTTACTATGTTTGCTCTACTCTGCTCAGAGACATCACTTGGACGAAAAGTTACTGCTCAGTTCAGCCATATGTGCTTCCATCTTATGTCTTCATAATTCCATTCAACACGAAATGATAGGGAAGAAATGCATGATCCTGTCCCTGAGACCGTGGCTCCGCATATTGAAGAGCCCCAGAGTCAAAAGTGAGGAAGAAATCTGTGAACCTGGCCAGAACAATGAGAGCGCTTCTGCTGAAAATCAAGAAAGTGATAACCATCAAGAGGGGAATTCTTAGAAGACAAAATGCAACTGCAGTATTCTCTTTCTGAGCCTCAGACTGTGGTGTTCTTAAGAATATTAGCATCATCTTGGTGAGATATACTATGATCACATTGATCGAGTACTGATATGCAAAATATTATTGAAGCAAATAAAATGTTCTTATTAATTTTATCGTCCTATACATTTTTCTCTTCTTCATTTTCCTTTTATAACATGATGTCAAGTTTACATAAACTCCATTCCAAGTAGGCAAAACAGATCAATATCCAGGTGGGTCTGCAATCGAGTACATAAGAGTAGTTCTCTGGTCGATGTACTCTTTAATATCTATCTAAATTGCTGAAGATACACAAACTAGTGGTGATTCTTTCTGTTTGCAATGTGTAGTTTGTGTACATTGAAATTGATTTTTCCTCAATACTCTTGTTCATCATGTTTCTTCACGCCAAGTTGCTGAAATCAGCCTCCAATTGCCCAGAGAGTTGTCATTGTAAATTGAACGGTATCTCTAATATATTCAATCTATTTATTAGTGGAAATATACAAGAGTTCAGCACAATGCTTAGAATTTAGCTGCACTAGCTCATTAGCATTTCATAAACTCAGGTAGTCAATACATCTACATCACTCTAATAAACAAGGATTTCCTTAAATAGCATAAAAGAAAGACAACAGTATTTTATTTTGGTACAGGTGTTGGAATCAACTAAACAAATTTCTCCTAAACAAGAAATTAGTAACATTGACAAACTATAGATTTTCACAACAATAACTTGATGCCCAGAGAATTGGTAGCATCAAGATAAATAATTATGTGAAGCCCCAAGGGGAAAGATGTTTTACAAACGACAAAAAGTTGCTCAAATTATTCTCCATGCACAATAACTGACTGAAAAGGTACACGCTTAATTTCCACAAATGTCGAGAACTCCTTGTTCATTGGTTGTTTCCATGGTTCACCATCCATCTGCATAAATGCCTCTGTCCATTCTCCTCCTCTAAGCTCAAATCGAATAGATGAGGCCTAGAAAATTGCAGGATAATTCATTTAAGTTTACCATCAAAAAAGCAAAGAATATCATTAACCAATCTCTGACAAATATGACTATTATTTTTAAAGATCATTAAAATTGCAACACCTAGAATCATTTACTCTGACCACTTATTAGTACCTGGGCTATGTGTTTGGCAGAGATAAGTTCAACCATAACCATTGAAGCATGCCATCCATGTTTCAAACCAAAAATTTCTAATAAACCATCATCAGCATGGGCCTCAACAAATCCTCTCTGAGAATTTAAGAAGTAAAAAGAAACTTCCATTAACTTATAATCCAATACAATTCTTTCAATATTAAACATATAGACAGTAGTTATAGATTCACTATCAATCAAAACTGGCATACTTAACAAACTTTATTTTGATATGATCAACTGTCTCAAGCAATTTCAAGCATACAGNGAGATGCAACAAAAAACAAAGCGGCAACAGTCATTTGGATTAAATTCTGCAACTTCCCTTTGCATTTTGCTTTGCTATATTTCCATTGATTCAATCTATTTATTTATTATCTATGAACCTGTTTTTGATTAAACGGAGGTAAGGAACACCAACAAACATTCCAAGCACACACTCTGAAAGATTGTCATTTGCAATTCTGTCTACATATCTCAATCGAGTGATATACGCAAATGCTCTACTAGATAAGGTTTCAGTCCTTGATCAACCTTCAGTTACCACTATGAAAAGATACATTCTTTAAAAACAATTTAAAGAAGTGAATTCCTTGCAGCATATAGCCATCATCCAATGCTGTTAATCATTGACGTGTAAATTATCCCAAATATACATGTTGGATGTCTCTATGAAAGAAAAAGGGATACTTCGAATCAGAAGGAACCACTAGTTATAGTGCAAAAATAGGAGGGAAGGAAGCCCCCAGGGCAAATCTCCCAG
>CAIGRP010006320.1:0-24415 GCA_903798385.1 Fraxinus cuspidata
TATACATGAAAAATGAGCTTCATTTATAGATCCTAATATGCATGATTGGTTTAATTTTCATTAGTAGATGAATAACTTATTAACAATGATGTATAGCATGTCCTTTCTCACAAATATAAGGTTTGGAGTCTTGATCACAACGATTTAGTAGTACTTAACACACATAAGTCACTTATACAATTTACTCCATTTAGACTTAAATTAAGTATGTGGGAAAGTTAGTGGCACTTAACACATGAGTTACTTATACAATTTACTACATTTAGATTTAAATTAAGTATGTGAGAAATTTACTGATAATTAATTATGCTTGCGCATGCTATCAACTGCATCTTTGAGCTATTATAAATTATTGTTATAGTTTACCTTCGTCATTTATAATAAAAAAAGGGGGGGGGGGAGATATAGATGACGATTAGGCATTTAATTTTAAATTTTAATTTTGTGGAGTTTGTAGTAAGGGGAGATTTTTATTTATTTATTTGAATGTTTTAGTTGGTGTTTTGATTAATATTAGTATTACTTCTCAATTTAGCTAGCATATGAAAGTATGTTTCAATTATTATATATCATGTATAACGTGCTCTTACCTTTGGTATTTGAGTTATTTATTTTAAGAAACAAATTTTAAGAAATGCAAGAGACGGACATTTAGTTTGAGTTTGGAAAGATTAGTTTTATTTTTACATTCTTGACTTGTATTCTATAGTTTTTCACAAAATGCCAAAAGGGAAGATTGTTAGGTTTTTAGTTGTATTGGTAATTTTTTAGACAAAATGATTATTGAAAAAGAATATGATTGTTACAAAATAGTTGTAAAAGTTAAAGAGTCTTTTGGAGGGTAGTATAGTCCATGAAGTCCAAGAAGATCACATATGATCAAGAGAATGTAATTAGAGGTCTAAAGAGTATCAAAGAGTCGTACAAGTTATGTTCCAAATTTTCAGTCGCAACTTGCAATGCATTTTTTACATAGAAAACATTGAAATTTGGACTGCTATTCTAAAAGAATTTTAGCCATTTGAATTAGCTTTTCAATGCATTTTGAATCACCTCAATCGGACATTTGGAGAGAAATGTATGATAAAAATACTGACGACTACATAGTTACTGCTCGCCAGTTGCTAGCTCGGCATCGAGCGACATTCGGTGATCAAAAATCTGTTTTGGTTGAAATACTTGATTTTTCAATCTCTTTTCATCCCAAACACTTTTCCCTATATACATCCTACACAATGAACGTCCAAAAGAGTGGTTGATCATTATTTTATATCTTCATAACATCATTCCAAGATCCAAGAACACATCCAAATCTTGAGATTAACCTTTTGATTCTTGAAATCAATCAACCACGAGTTTGAAAAAATATCAAAATTCTTATAATTCAAAACACCCGCTTCCTACATATTATCAAGAAGGTACTTTCTGAATAGCATTCAGAGATTGCTGAAGTTTGAACGATGTTGGACCAGAATCACGGGAAGAGTACATGAACGAGACGTTCTGGGTGTTCTATGGGAGATAGACAATTCCAGAAGATCAAGAGCAAGTATAAGTGAAGTGCGTTCCAGCGGGTCTTGGAGATTATAGTAATTAGATCAGCGAGTCTAGTGGGTTTTCTAGGCTGGATCATACTGTAAATTCTTATTGTCAATAGTGGAAATTATTGGCTTGATCCCCGAGTTTTTATCCAGTTAAGGGTTTTCTCAGTTATCAAATCTTGTATTATTTACTGTTTTAATTATTTATTGTGGCAATTCAACATATGATAATTTGACTTGATTGACTAAACATTTAAACAATTAGAAAGTGACTTATTACTTTTAATTGACAAATTTAATTCTTCGTTATTCATCTATTAGGTGATTTTAGGGTTGAACCAGTAACGTTTAGAACCATAAGCTGCAACTGCATCCAAAGTGATCATCGAACCTACCAACATATAACTCAATCCTTATATTGCTTCTCCTCCAACATCTGAACAAAAAATATGTCATAAGAAAAAATTTGCAGTCTAAAAGCGGAATATCAAATTTCATAGTTGCCATATCGAAACAATCACACCTCATTCTGAATTGATCAAACTTACTTTAATACGAGACCAAAGGGGCTTTCCTCCCAAGAATTTCGAACAATGGCTCTGATGCTACTTGTTAAAAATTGAGTCAATTTGCAATAACATGATGATAGAACTTATACCATTTGTTATGAATATTAAAGAAAAAAATATAAAAGAATCACACAATAACACAAGATTTAACATGAAAATCAAAATCCGAGAAAACCAGGAGCAGAGGTGGAGAATTTACTGTAATCAATAGTAAGGAGTTACAAGTATGTTGTGCGAATCTAGATTATACAAGACTCTCAATCTAATCTCTCTATCATGTGAGTTTTTCTAGATTTTCTGAATCACTCTAGTTGATCAAATAGATATGTGTAATACACCACATAATTATAATACAACAATCCCTAACATATTAGAGGAATATAATATAAATAAGAGTCTAACATAAGGTGAAGTCCTATTACAATAGGTAAAATCAATAAAAGAATATTTGGGATGAAATAGGCATCGAAAACACTACCAACTCCAAATTATAGAACTTCCAATTAAATCTCCAATAAAATTCAGGTCACCGCAAGTCCAATTTTATCCAAACGAGCATGTCCTTTAACAATCTCTTTGAAGTCAAATGGTAGCATCACCTTGTACCCCTTTTCCTTATAATTTGTGTGTTTGCTAACCAATGAACAACCTTATTTCCTTATCTCCAAATGAGTTTACAACTGGAAGTCTTGTCTTTTGGGAAAGCTGCAAAATGTCCTCTACCAAATATCGAACTTCCCATAGTCCTTTCTCTGTTTCCCAGCAAAGTGATTGCAAATTTTTAGCCCATTAGCTTCTTTAACTCCCTTCTGATTGCAGAGTTTTAAACCAATATTAAAGGCCTCAAGTTCAGCTAGTAATATGGAGCTCCCCACGTGATGTGTCTCCTATATTATTTCTTACTTCACCTCCTGAAGCCTCCTGGTCATTTTTTAAAGACCTTCAGTGTTGAGTTTAAGCCAGCCTTCTTGTGGGCTTCTCAACACTGAAATGGATAACTGTCATTTCATAAAGGTACATTCTTGTATTTTATATCTTATTTATTAGACAACGAATTATTGTACCTAGTAAACAAATGTAATTTATTCTTCCAAAAGAAATTGCACCTCATGTCACTTTTTGATTTTACATTTTTAAAAATGTCATTTTTTTTTTTATCTTTGCAAAAATATCACTCTTGATCTTTTTTACCCCTACAAACAATTTAAACATCGTATGTGTCTGTAATTAATGTTGATGTGAGTAGATGAAAAAACATTTACAAAATAATACACAAACATTCCAATAAACCTACCGAAACCGCACCCTATCCTACTCACTTTCTAAACATAACCGAAAAACAACTAACTCCAAAAAATTGAAAGAAACTACTCGTTCCCCCAGGAGGTTTTGTGAGAGAAATCTCATTTTCAACATTTTTTGGAGATGTTTTTCTTCCCAAAATTCAAGATATTTTTTCTAGGTTTGGGTTCTCTCTATAATTCTTCCATCTATGATTTTTTCTTTTGTCCGAAAAAAATTGTATTTTGTTCTTTTTGCATTTTTTGGGAATGTTTGGTATTTAAAAATTCCTTTTCAAATTTCAGGATTTTCAAATATATTTGGACAGATTTTAAAATCTGTTATTTTTCCTTTTCTCCTTTTCTCAATTTCTTTGGGTATCTAAGAAAATTCAAAAAATTTATTTCTGGTTTTGAAAATTTTATTTCGATAATTTATTTGTGTTCAATACGAATAGAAGATTTTTTCCAAAAAAAAAAACAAAGTGAAGCCACCAACTATTTTTTCAGCGGTCATTTTTTCGCTCCCTATGTGAACTTTAATTTTGTTTATTATTGAGTTATTTAGGGAAGGAAGCTAAAGTATATTATTGGTACATTTGGTGGACGCTGATGTAAGACCTTCCATATGTCACTTGTCGATTGACTGTTTGCACAATGTGTAAGAAATCTTTAATCATCATGTCTCCTTAAGCCTCGATAAACAACATAATCCGAGCTGACCTCATATATCTGAACTCATATTAGCAGAGACTCATCGAGAATACCAAACTGCACCTATCGACCTCGGAGGTCGGATATCAACAGTTATCCCCCAGGTCAGTCCTCACCAAAACGACGTTGTCTTGAGGAATTAGATCCAACCATCAATTTTTCCTTCCACTTCTTCATCCTACGGTTCAGATCGCGCCCTTTAGTATTCTCCTCCTTTAAATGAACTTTACACCCTCATGTTTTCATTTTATTATTTTTCTCTTTGCACTTTTGCTTCCCAAAAAATTCTCTTCTCGTTCTTGTTTACTTTTTGAGTGAGGTCGTCTATATTCAGGTATTCCCCTTAACAAGAATTCCTTTCATTTTCCTTTGTATTATATTTTACCTCGACATTTTATATGAGTTTGGACGAATCGAGGGTACAATCCTGGGGTAACCAACAGGAGAAAACATTACCTTCTTCGTCTTCTCCATCGTGTAGCTCGTCATCCGCTAGCTCAGACTGTCAAGAAGTTTTAACGTCAATCCCCATTACCTCAGTCTACCCAAAAAAAAGTAAAAACTTCTAGGAACATGGGACTAAACAGTGGAGGGAAAGAAGTTAGACCTCAGGAAGGAAATTAGGGAGATACTCATGAATGGGGGCAGATTCTTATAGGTCAGTGGTTACTAGAGATATGTTTGCCAGTTTAAGGGATAAGTATAATATTCCCAGTTCAGTAGAGTTAATTATCCCAACTGCATCTGACCGAGCTAACACTCCTCCATTCGGATGTGTAGCTTTGAATTTGGTCGTTCTCAATGCCAGCTTAAGACTGCCCTTCCTTAGAATAATTCGACACTTTCTTTCTTCCTAGGGAATAGCCCCAGCCCAACTTTGCCCTAACTGTTGGAGGACCTTAATTGCTACCTTAATATTGTGGAACAAATTAAGTTATCATAAACTGAATGTCGTCCAATTTAACTCACTTTTTACCTTTAAAGATGACGGAAAGATTATGGCTGGTGGTATGCCAGTGTTAGGCCTAGGACGGGAGCTCCATTAGTGTTGGATACTCCCTCCTCAATAAAGAAATGGAAAGAGGAATTTTTTTATGTATTAGAGGAGTGGCAATTTCATCATGTCGAGGTGAATAGGGAGGATGTTGTTCCTACCCTCTATCACTCGCTGTGTAAATGAACATCATTTTCGATATCATTTCCTACTTTTGTAATAAGTTCATCTTCCGAACTAACTTACTTCTTCCTTTCAAATTATAAGAAAGATGTTTTAACCAATGCAGTGCAAGAACGGGCCGACGGAATTAGATTTCTTCCGAGAAAATAGAAGTCTTGCAAATCTATTATCTCGAACTCCAACCTTAGGGATGGCAAAAAAACCCGACCAATCCGATATCCGCGTGGCCCGGCCCCTAACAGGGCAAGGAAACTCGCTTAATCGGGTATTTGGGGCGGGCAATTTAGCCCCGGGGCGGGGACGGGTAACGGGCCCCCCGCCCCTCCCCATTTTTTTTTTTATTATTATTATTTTTTTTTTAATAATTCAATACTTTAAATTGAAATTTTCATTCAATCTAATAAAAAATGGCAACTAAAATTATTTGTCTAAACCTAATGAATGAAGGCAAAAAAATAAATTATCAAAAACTAAAAAAAAAATTAAACGGGGGAGTAAACGGGGAACGGCCCCCGCCCCGCCTTAAACGGGGAACGGGGCGGGGAATTGCTCGCCCCGCCCCGTTTCCATCCCTATCCAACCTTTTCCAAGTGGGGTTATTCCAAACTCTCCCGTCGACCTCATCATCAACTAAGGCTTTCAATTCTATCCCATCTTCTTCCAATTAGTGTTCCTAAGTATCTTAATTAGCTATTATTACAATTATTGAGCTTACGTACGTTCATTCTTGCCTCAGATCAAGACCAAGACATGTTAGGATACAAAGCGGCAAAGGCTGCAGCGGCTGCTAAGGGCAAAAGAAAAGAGATTCCGGTCGAGGTCGTGAACCAATCTAAGGAGATCGAACCCGAAGTTGAGCCTGAACAACTTCTTAAGTGTCGTCGATCAATTGAGCCGCCATCAAGACATACACTTGTGGCATCTTTGTCCCCAGAATCTGGTCATACGCCATTTGTACCCGTCGCCATTCCAGTGACTACTGCGGCTACATCTTCGAGGTCACAAGATAGGTGCCCAGATTTGCAAAGGCCCAATGTTGACAATTTGGTAGGCCATCGACCTGAGATAATCCTTGCCTTTCTCAGAGCTCCATCCCCTTCTAGGGAGTCTATCACGGCACTTCCATCTCCCTTCAGAGAGTCCACTACTCTCCTTACTTGGAGTTGGAATGATCGGGAGCAGCAATTCCTTGTTGAAATGGTAGTGGCGAAGCAATAATTTCAGCCTAACTCCATTGCCACAAATCATTTATGTATATGATGTCTGTGGTAGATAAGGTAATTTTTCAAACTTAAAGTAAAACGCATTAAGTTATGTGAGTGCCATGATCCGTTGCTCGAAGTTAAAAATCAGGTCATGGCCTTATTTGACAAAATGGAGGCAGAAAATGAGAAATTTGCTAAGAAGGTAAGGGATTACGAAGATCACTTGAATAAAATGGGGGAGGAGCTAAATGCCAGATTGACCACCGAACTCAGACTCATGGATGATAATAAGGCTTTACAAATTTAGGGAGAGAAAACCAATGTCCGCGCTGAGAATGAGAAGGAAAAATCTGACGAAGAAAAAGCTCGGGTAAATGAGGCTGAGAAAAAGGCTGAAGAGGCCAACAAGAGGGTGGATGGGGCTGAGGTCAAGGCCTCTAGGGCGGTAAAGGAATGGATGGCCTCTCTTGAATTTGATGCTCTAGCTCAAAATGCTTATGTCATGGCTCTGGGAGAAATAATAAAACACATCAATAGGAAGAGACTTGACTTTGGTACCTCATTCCTAGTTGAGGCTTATAAGGAACAACAAAAAGAGCTAGAGCAATTGTCGAAGGCAACAGGGGTTTGGATCTCCCCTGCCGACAAAAATGTTGTAGATGAGTTCCTACCTCCATAGGACCCACCAGCCTCTTAGTTTTATTATTATTGTATTTGGGTTTTGTCGAACCTTTAAAACTTTTTTTTTTTTTGTTCTAGGTTTTACCTGTAATCATGTTTTATCAATAAATTAATTATTAATTCTATTATTACTTCTACATTTTTTGTAAATTTTATAAAAGAAAAATGAACCTTGTTATGTCTACTCGTTGGAGTTAGGGAGTGATGAGAGCCCAACCTATCGAATACACTATTAGTTTTCTTAGCAGCTAGCTTTGTTATTATGGGAGAACTCCAAACTTCTTCTGTTCGGCTCTTGGAGGATTCTTCTCCTGAGAACTGGAGAGTCCTCCTGGTGGAAGGTCGTTTGGTTCTTTCACTGTGTAGGGATTTTACCTCAGTATCTTGTAGTGGAACATGAGTTTGGTTTCGTTCCAACCTGTTAACTACATTTGTCAATTTTTCAAAAGCATCTCTCATCATGGTCATTTGAGGGTCGGCAGTTTCATTTTGACCTCGTCTTCTTCCAGCATTTTAAGGATTGCTGGTTTGTTCAGGACGAGTTTGAGATTGATTTTCAGATGCTGAAAAATCATCCATAGTGATGTTTCTTTGTGAATTTTATGGAGATATAAGGCTACTTTTTCAAGCTAGGGGCCCTCCTTCTAGCGCCAAACTATTGATGTTGTAAATTATATAAACAAAATTCAAGTCAACCTAGAATGTAAACAAGAACTTCATTGATCGTAAGTTACAAATTACATGAGTTAAACACAAGTAATCCCTTTTATTTTCGAATGAGATATTTAAAATATGAAATGTATGAGTATTTTTAAGTGGAAGTGTTATCTCTCTCTTTTCTGCTTCCCTTCCTTCCTTTTATATGGAGAAATCTACATGCGTCATTCATTTCCTCATCTTGTCAACTACAGTGTTGAGCTGAGAAAGTACACTATGGCATGTTTGGATTGGTTAATGAGCTCGGTCTGTCAAGTCATCATGAATTGACCTTACATGTGGTCCCCAACAATTAATGAGTTACTTCGGAAAGGAAACTAAAGCATATTATTGGTACATTTGATGGATGCTGATGTAAGGCCTTCCATATGTCACTTGTCGATTGACTATTTGTACAATGTGTAAGAAATCTTCAATCATTATTTCTCCTTAAGCCTCCGTAAACAACATAATCCAAGCTGACATCACATATCCGAACACATATTAGCAGAGGCCCATCGAGAATACCAAACTGCACCTATTGACCTCAGAGGTCGGATATCAACAATATTTAATATCTCCATGACATTTTTATCACACTATAATTTGTGAGTTGTATAATTTTATCCAAACAAACACAAACGAAATTAACTGAAATTATAGACATTTCGCAGCAGATCTAAGAAGTTGTGTTTAGAATTTGCACAAATATTTAACTGATCATTTAATACAATTACACATTTTTTGTCTGTAATGAATGAAATCGATTCATTAACATGTATTCTCATATCGAAGGTAGATGTTCATTCACAACAAGCACAAAACATTAAACACAACTTGCTTGCTCATACTCATTCAATATCAACAACTTCGTGCTTTGCTATAACTGATTTTGATATGTAACTCACGTTTCACAACACGTGCAATAGCAGTAAAATCATACGATCGGTTTTGATTATCCAATCTTCTCAATATGTATTCGGCAATTATAGAACTTGTGGCATGTCGATGTGCGCTATGGTGAAAATTTACAGAACATGTGTGCACATTGTTCAATTTACGGATCATGAAGATTGTAGACTCAATATCAAAAATTAATGTTTCTGGTGCATTATCGTTTGAGACACTTTGCCTTTGATCGACCTTATCATGTTGTACATTTTGGTGCACTTTTGCCTCAACGGACAAAGGATTTTGGAACTTTGTATTCCTTCCAATGTCAACTATTGGAAGCTTGGTTTCCAAAATAATAACGCATGTAACAGTTTCCTTATGAACTGATATATACCAATTTAAGTCTTCATCTCCGCATATTTCACTCAGTGGTTTATTAATATTCAGAACTTTTAACTTCAATTCAATTTGAATGCAGAGATCAAAAAAACCAAGTTTTTCTTTCAATTTTAACACAAGTCCTACTAGGGTGATACTTGTCGAAACTAAGATTGAAGTGGTTTTGTCCCTCTCCACTTCTATTCGCCATCTACATGAACAAACTTTCCCTCATGCGACATTATAGATCTCAAATGATTACTCATACCTGAAAAGTTGAGATTACAGTGGTAAGAATTCAGCACAATCAATATGTCGATATTTAATATCATGAAAGTGGGACATTCGAATATTTAAATCCATACAATAGCAAATAGGTGAAATCGATAGTTGAAATGTCTATCACGACAGTTTTCAAATGTTGAATTCGACAGTTGAAACGTCTCTCCCGACAGTTTTAAAATGTCGAATTCGACAATTGAACTGTCGAAACTGAAGGGACGCATGTAATGTGTGGGTGATTGAACCAATTTTTTCATAACATTAAGTGTGGTCATCAATATTGCACTACCAAATGACAAAATCTTTTTCCCAAATAATTTGTACAGTGAACAATTAAAGAGGCAATCCTTCAAAACATTTATTTTGGAAGAAATTATTCATAATCAAATTAATGTAGCATTGTTGTAATATAAAAAAATTTAATTATTTTACGAAACCCCGGAACAGAACCAAATCGAACCCGAACGGTTTCATAATTAAATTTGGCCCAAGGTTTCATTTACTAAATACCCGAAAATTCAAGTTTGGTTTGGTTCTCTTTAGAATCGAATTGAATTGAATCGAACCGAATCATGTCCAATCCTAATGCTAACCTCTTAAAATAAAAGATGAATCCAATAATAATTTTTTCTTGAAGAAGGAATGTGAAGATGGTGAAAAAAGTTACGGTTTATTAATGGTAGAAGAAATCAATTTATGCTCATTTTTCAAATTTTTTTTATTAAAAGATTCATATTATCTAATATAATATACATATATTCAATGTTTATAGTACACAAATTATATCATCACATCATACCATTTACGAGCATTCAAAACAAGTATTAAAAAGCATTAAATGCTCACAAAAAGGTATCACTATGGGTAATTTGGAAATTCACACAAAAAAGACATCTTTTAGTACTATTAATAAAAGTGACAAATTTTAGTGTATTTTCAAATTTAGTGATTTATGAAAAGTTCCCTTTACTCTATACAAGGCGTACCAAATAAAACTTAAAAATAAACAAATTCGACCTATTGCATTAAAATTGATTTAAGTTTTTTATGCCAATACAAGTCCTATAAAAAGTATAATTGAACGGGAAATATTCGAAACTATATGATATTTCTTATAGATGAAATTGCCAAGAATGTCTACTTTTACGTAGTCATTTGCAAAAATGTCCAAAATTTCTTCAATCTCCATTTTACTATAATTTAGACCAAAATGCCTCATTAACAATTTTGAATTCCACAATGAAGACAAAATTATTTATATAATTAAAAATTGTATTAACCAATAATAACTTGACACATAACCTATACTATTTATTTTAAAAAGTATCATGTCAATCATGTATTAAATGCTTACTTCTCCCTATAAAACATTTATGAAATGTCGAGAAATACACTTAAAATGTCAAAAATATTATGAAATGTAAGAACTCTCATGTTCATAACGAAATCTCGTTTTAACAAATGAAATATCAAGATAAACATAATCCAAATGTCGATAACAGCTTTTAAAATGTCGAGAATGTCAAGAATAAAAACTATTAAACACAACTTATCATCGAAAAAGATTTCAAAGAAAAATTACATTCTACCGAGAATTGTGCAAAACTTAATCTACTGCAAATTTAGATGAGATTAAATTTTTCGAAATGAAATTATATGATTTTCTTATGAATTGGAAGCATATAATTATTTTTAGTATTAATGACTTTTCTACTTCACTTTCTTCATTTTTTCTCAAAATTATTGGTCAATACCTAATAGATAATAAAAACAGAGAAATCAATTAGGTATTAACTAGCATTAATGTAGTTTCCATTGTTCTTCTCAANGAATTGGAAGCATATAATTATTTTTAGTATTAATGACTTTTCTAGTTCACTTTCTTCATTTTTTCTCAAAATTATTGGTCAATACCTAATAGATAATAAAAACAGAGAAATCAATTAGGTATTAACTAGCATTAATGTAGTTTCCATTGTTCTTCTCAAAATTCATAACAAATTGAAAAAAAAAATTGTTTATTTTTCATTGAGGGTATAATAGACAATTTAGTATCAAATTTGGTCATTTTTTAAAGAGTTATTAAAATTAGGCAATTTTCAATTGACAAGCGTGAAATTGATCATTTTTGTAAATTCCCCTTTCTCATATTGAAATAGGCCGTGGGAATCGTGCAATATCCAAATCATCACAATATGATGATTTTAAGAAGAGGAAATTGCAAAAAGTCTACTTTTACATTGTCATTTGAAAAAATGTCCACAATTTTTTCAATATTCATTTTACTATAATATAGACCAAAATGCCCCCATTAACAATTTTAAATTCCCCAATGAAGACAAAATTATTTATATAATTAAAAATTGTATTGACCAATAATAATTTGACACATAAACTATACTACCCATTTTAAAAAGTATCATGTCAATCATGCATTAAATGCTCACTTCTCCCTCTAAATGAGTAAATAAAATATTTATGAAATGTAGATAACTTTATGTTTAGAATGAAATTTCGTTCTAAACAAATGAAGTGTCAAGATAAATAGGGTCCAAATGTCGATAACAATCTTTAAAATGTCAAACATGTCATGAAATGTCAAGAATAACAACTATTAAACACAACTTATTAACAAAATAAGATTTCAAAGAAATATTACCTACTACTGAAAATTGTAGAAAGCTTAATCAACTACAAATTTGGATAAAATTATATTTTTCGAAATAAAATTATATGATTTTCTTATGAAGCATATAATTATTTTTTAGTGTTAATGAGTTTTCTACTTCATCTTCTTCATTTTTTTCCCAAAATTCTTGACCAATATCCAATAGATAATAAAAGCAAATGAATTCATTATGTATTAGTTAACATTAATGTAGCTTCTCATGGAAGTTACTTGTTCTTCTCGAAATTCGTAACAAATTGAAAAAAATGTTTCATTTTTCCATCGAGGGTATAATAGACAATTTAGTACCAAATTTGATTTTTTTTGCAAGAGTTATCAAAATTAGACAATTTTCAATTGACAAGCATGAAATTGACCATTTTTGTAAATTCCCCTTTTAAGAATTACAAATCTAACCATTACAGTTGCAAGCAAATCCTCCATCTTTCAGTTTTGTAACAGGTTGGTCATCAATAGATGATTTTTTGTCCATTTAAATGTAAAAATGTATCATATTTTTATTTAAAACCCCGTTTTAGCCCTTATTTTGAATCGAATAAAAAAAATGAAAAAATAAAAGGAAAAAAATTAAGAAACCAAAACTTAAGAAACATTAAAAATATTAAGAAATTAAAATTTAAAGTTAGCAAGAAAATGATTTTTAAAAAAAAACGAAAATTGCCATGGCGTCTAGCGGGATCAATACCAAAGATTGGATGGGTTGAGTTTTTTTTTTGTCTTCCTCCCTTAGCCCCCGTTTGGTGGAAAATAAAATCCAAATTTTAATTTTTGTAAAAGTCAACAATTAATTTTAATCATACATGTCATGAGACATACAACTTTTCAACCACATATTTCATTAATTTTTTTTTATCAAAATCTATATAAATCTTATTTTACTCTACACTAAATAGGTGCTTATACTATACTCCGTTTTATTTTTCACTAGTATTACATATTCTCTTATTTTACCTTCCAAAAATAGAGAAGTTAAAGATGCATGTTTTTATAACATCCTTGTAACATTTCACTTGAGTTGAGGAAAATTATTTCATCGTACAAAAAATAGTTTTTTTTTTTTTTCTTATTACACAACTAATAGCTTATTTGGAAAAATTATGCTATTTTGGAGATGATTCCCATGTGATACGAGTATTTGATTTTATTAAAAAAATTGGTATATATACAAGTGAAAGTCAATAATTTATTTTAATACACATTTTTTTAAACCTTTTAACTTTTAACAACATATTTCATGAATTGTTGTCAAAATATACTAAAAAGACTGATATTTATCTAATCCAATCAGGGCTTAAATGATAAAATCAGTAAAATGTTCTCATCACCCGTACACTTAATTGATGAATAACATATAACTCCATAAAAATGATTCCACGTAACGGTCCAAAAATAGATTCTCAAATCCTAAATAGATACCCTGAACAGAGAGTTTTTGATTCCCAAATCATGGCGTCATTTTGCCACAGAATGGCAACATTTTTTCAGAAATAGGTAGGATTCTCGAATCCTAAATCAACGTAAGTAGATTCCCTGAAAAGGAGTTGTTGATTTCCCACCAAAATCATGGCGTCATTTTGCCCACAAAATGGCAACATTTTTTCTCAGCTCCCATACTCCACAAGCCCTCCAAACCCAACTTCCCCCACCCGCCATGGCTGTAAATATGTTCTCATGCAACGCCATTTTCCTCACACTTTCCATAAATTCTTGCGCCCACGTCGCTCGCCACTGCCGTGTACTTGTGCCCAACTTTGATGAGGTTTCGGGGTTCTTATAGACATTTTCATAAACAAGCAAGTCACAAGTTGGCTTCAAATTTGAAGGCTTCGTTTTGATCTTTCTATCATTCTCTCTGCAAAATTTCTATTATGGGCTCGCTATCTGCTGTTGATAAGCAGATTAAGTACCCTTCTGCTCGACGTGATGAAGCTGTTGTTGATGATTATCACGGTGTAATGATTCCTGACCCTTACCGATGGTAAATTCTTGAGAATTTATTTTATTGTTTCAATTTGTGAAAAAACAGACCCTTTAAATTTAGCAGTTTAGAAGTGAGACTTGATGTTAATTAAGGTAGATAAATTTCCAAATAGTAAAACATTCATTGCTTGTGAAATTTTCATTCTGAGATAGTGAGAATTGAATTCCATGACAAGGAAAATTGTTAAATCTTTTAAAACTATATGACTGGTATCACGGTAATTATGAAGGACTTCTTTCCCCTTCTTTAGCTCTCATATTTCCTAATTTTAGAAATACTGGTGTGATGGTTTTTGGCTAGGCTTGAGGATCCAGATTCAGAGGAAACCAAGGAGTTTGTGGAAAAGCAGGTGGAATTAACAGATTCCGTGCTTAAAACAAGTGAAACTAGAGAAAAGCTCCGCAGAGAACTTACTGAAATGTTTGATTTTCCAAAGTATGATACTCCGTTTAGGGCCGGTGATAAGTTCTTTTACTTCCATAACTCCGGTTTACAACCACAAAAAGTCCTATACATTCAGGTACTTTTCAAGATTTGATTTTTATTTTATTTTTTCTAAGTTTTATAATTACTTAACAATTTATTTGGAATTTAATGTGATGTATTATAGGATAGTTTGGATGGACAACCAGAGATTTTGCTTGATCCAAACACACTAAGTCAGGATGGCACTGTGTCATTGAGAACGTGTTCAGCTAGTGAGGATGCCAAGTACTTGGCCTATGGCATTAGTTCCAGCGGAAGCGATTGGGTTACCATTAAAGTTATGCGGATTGAGGATAAGATTGTTGAGCCTGATACTGTTTCATGGGTAACATTTATGTATTGGAAAATATTGAGCATGTTTGGCTAGGCGTAAAATAATTAAAAAGTACTTTTACACAAAGTAAAAACATGCTTTATAAAATACTCTTTCCGTTCCACAAACACAGGTTTGTTTTCATTTTCACACATTGAATAATAAATTTTACTTACATTTTTCCTAATATACCCCTACATTGAATAATGATTTAAATAGGAGTGTAATATTTGTTGATAACAAGGCATAATAAGGATTTGTTTGAGTCCCATTGTTTGAAAAAAATAGATTTTATAATAGTGATTAGAGAATGTATGGTTAAAAAGCAAGCAAATGTTTTGGATTTACGTACAAAATTATTTTATTCGAAGAATGTTTGGTTGAAAATAAGCTTGGGAAAAACGAGTTTTTAAAAAATGGGGTTTATTTGAAAACTAAGAAATCAACTGTACTTTCAACAAAGAAAGTGGCCTATACTTTGGACAAATGACAAAAGAAAACAAACCTATTTTTATTGGATGGAGGGAGTAGCATGTTTTTGAACTAAAAGTTACTTTTACTTTTTTTTCTCGTATGCGGGCTTGGGACAAATTCTTGGCTAAGCTTAAAATTTACATTTTTACCTTAGCCAAACATATGAGGTGCTATTTCAGATACACTTTTGTTGCTTAGCTTGTGTTTGGGGTTGACAAGTAAGTATTATGTAACTTCTTGTTTAATGCAGATAAAGTTTTCTAGTATTAGTTGGACACATGATAGCAAAGGTTTTTTCTATAGCCGTTATCCAGCTCTGAAGTAAGTGATGAATCTTGGTGATATCCCATTTACATTTCAATGACTTGTATGCATGATTAAAAACTTTTGATTCTCACTATGTATTTAATTTTTCACTGAAAGATTTTGTATTTGAAAAAGAAAAATAATCATTTTGACATTGTTTGCATATTTTATTGAATGAATGTGAACAATTATGATGGAACATATAAAGAATTTGACATTTTCATTCATAAAATTTGGTGCTCTTTAGTTTCATAACCAACATGCCATGAGAAATGAGGACAAAACTTGGAATCTTTTATTCTATGGACTTCGAAGTAATGTTTCTGAGCTTTTTAAATTTAGATGATTGCGAATGCATTCTTCGAAACCATTGGTTCTTAATGTGAATTTCATCTTGGATGGTTCGTATTGAGGGATGGCGCAAAGTTGGATGCTGGGACAGAGACAAGTGTTAATCTACACCATGAGCTGTATTATCATTTTTTAGGCACAGATCAGTCTGAAGATATCTTATGTTGGAATGATCCTGACAATCCTAAACATACTCGGACAGCATCAGTGACCGAAGATGGGAAGGTACTAAATTCAACTGTGTCAAACTTTGTTAAAAATTGCTGATAAAAACAGTTTGATTATTTTTCTTCAATTCTTGACAGCATCTTTGATATATGAAAACTTGGAAGATAGACATAGAACTATGGTTTCTGAAAGGTGATAGCATTTCGTTAACTTATCACCAAAATGAGGAAAACTAGAATGCTACATATTGATGAACTGTGTCGGAGTAATTAATTTGCATGAAAAGTCAGTACATCTTTACAATAGTTCACTATTCGGGGAAATTATAATATCTTGAAATGAACTTTGATTCTTTTGATGTTACAGAAAAGCACACACTTCAGTCATTTTAAACCCGATCATAACTGATGGCCATAAACATAAATAAAATTCTAGACCTGATATTTAGTGTTGAATATCCTTGTGAGATTGGGTGTACACTTCTGTTCTTGGTTTCTATGAATCAGATTTCATCTTATTTTCTGGAAACAAGAACCTTTACTGTCTTATTTAAATTTTCTTATCTTTTATCCTTGCCCTGATATTTTCTCTCTCTGTAGTCTGTTCTATTTATTAATTAATTTTTTTCCTTTTGAATGTGCAGTATGTTCTCTTATACACTTTTGGAAATTGTGATCCTGTCAATAAAATTTATTATTGTGACCTATCAGCACTCTCTAATGGGCTTGAAGGTTTTAAGGGTAAAAAAGAATTGCTTCCCTTTGTCAAGCTTGTTGATAATTTTGATGCTTCTTATGATCATGTTGCAAATGATGACACCGTTTTCACATTTCGGACTAATAAAAATGCTCCAAAATACAAGCTAGTCCGAGTTGATCTGAATGATCCCAGCTCCTGGATTGAAATCCTCGATGAAAATGAGAAAGATGTGCTTGAATCAGCTGTGGCCATCAATGGAAATCAAATGGTTGTGAATTATTTGAGTGATGTAAAGAATGTTTTGCAGTTAAGGGACTTGAACACAGGTACACTGCTGCATCATCTACCAATTGAAATTGGAACAGTATCTAGTATTTCTGGTAAACGCAAGGACAGTATCTTCTTTACTGGGTTTACAAGCTTCCTTATTCCTGGTATTATATATATATGCAATCTAGACGCCGTGGTCCCAGATTTGAGAATATTCCGAGAAATTTTTGTGCCTGGATTTGACCGGACAGAGTTCGAAGTCAATCAGGTATTCTTTTTCATCCAGACTTTCATTGAACTAGTGGATAACATGTGAGGGTTATTATACACTGAATTCCGTCTGGTCCATGTTTCTAGTTCCCAGATCCAATAATATCCTTTTAAGGAAAAATGCAATAGGTCCCCTTCTATTAAGCTCATTTGTTGGTATTAAACTAACCTTCTTTCTTACTGTTTCCTTGATTGGGGTTTTCCTTTTTCAGGTTTTCGTGCCTAGTAAAGATGGCATTCAGATACCAATGTTTATAGTCGCCAGAAAGGATATTTGCCTGGATCATTCTCATCCTTGTTTATTGTATGGATATGGTGGTTTTAGTGTCAGTCTCACACCATATTTCTCCGTGAGCCGTGTTGTGATTGCAAGACATTTAGATGTTGTCTTCTGCATGGCAAACATTCGTGGCGGTGGAGAATACGGAGAAGAATGGCATAAAGCAGGTGCATTTGCTAAAAAGCAAAATTGCTTTGATGACTTCATTTCTGTTTCTGAATATCTCGTCTCTGCTGGTTATACCCAGCCCAAAAAGTTGTGTATCGAAGGTGGAAGCAATGGAGGGCTTCTTATTGGGGCATGCATCAATCAGGTATTTATTTATTTTCATCTTTTTTCCATTACATTTGTCCATTTTTGTTTTAATTGTTTTCAAGATTCAAAATTTTGTGATTGCAGAGACCCAATCTTTTTGGCTGTGCTCTTGCTCATGTTGGTGTAATGGACATGCTAAGGTTCCACAAGTTCACAATAGGTGAGAGTAAATTCTATACGCTTCCTTTTTTGCTTTATTACTTTCTGTTTTGTTCTTCACATCCTACTTCCACACCAGGCCATGCATGGACATCTGACTTTGGCTGTTCAGAGAATGAGGAAGAGTTCCATTGGCTGATCAAGTGAGTTGTTACAGCCTCACAAGGGGAATATGGTCCTTCCGCTTTAGGCTGTGCCATGGCTCTAGTTATTTCTTTTTGACAATTCCGCTAGAATTTTTAGTTGATCATAATTAAAATGCACGTGGTTCTATCCGTACTTCATTCTCTTCCATCTTAAAAATGAAGGCAATATCGTTTTCTCTACTTTCCAGTTAGTGTTTTGTGAGAATTTATCCTGTCCTCATAATTAAATTTATTATTTCTGTTATGTATATTATAGTTTGTATGTAATTGTTTTCACTTCTTTTGCGGCTTAAACGTTTTCCTCAGGTACTCACCCCTGCATAATGTTAAGAGACCATGGGATGAATCTGCTGATAAGGCCACTCAGTATCCACCCACCATGTTATTGACAGCCGATCACGATGACCGGGTTGTGCCACTGCACTCGTTTAAGTTCCTGGCAGTAAGTTTAATTATTGATAATTAACTTTTTTTATCTCCTGTCCATGAACTCCATTATGTCTTGTCTTTAGTTGATTAGTAAATTGTCTCATCTCTGCTTGGCATTCGTTCGTGATAATCGATTCTGTCAAAACGAGCTTGTAGAGTTGTAGTTAAGATGACAATAACTGGGCAGTGTTTTGTTTGAATTTGAACAAAAAAAAGTTATTTCATTGGAAAAGAGACTATTATTATGTGAAAATCATCATTGGTCATCTTGTTAAATTGTTCTTTTGTTTATTTAGACCATGCAATATATTCTATGCACAAGCTTAGAGAGAAGTCCTCAAATGAACCCGATTGTCAGTCGAATAGAACGGAAGGCGGGGCATGGATGTGGACGTCCAACACAGAAATTGGTAGATTTCTTAATCTTTCGACTTCCACTTTGCTCCCCGGGGTAATCTTTGTACTAGTAAATTGACTTTGAATGCCGGTGTCTCAGATTGATGAAGCTGCGGACAGGTATGGGTTCATGGCAAAGATGCTGGATGCATCCTGGATTGATTAGAAATGCTAATGACACTTCTGGATTGCATTATTGGCAGGGTCAGGTTATATTAGAGTAGATGTGTGTTCTTTTTTGAGTGCGCAAGGCATGGTTTGGTCAATGGTTCTGGAAGTAGTACAATGAACCAGATTTTAGGGTTTTTTTTTTTTTTTTGGAAATACTGTTGAATACTGCATAATCTATTATTGTCGAACATGTCATAAATGTTCTATATTGACTTATACTATTGACCAAATATCAACTTGTGCGAGGGTAGAAGAATGGGGGCCTGTCAATGGACATTCGATGTACCATGTAAATTGTGTTAATGTGCCTTTAGGAAAGGGTTGCCAGGTTTTCTTGCCGTAAGCTTGCATGACAAATTTCAGACAGCTTGTGTATATATGTTCCAATCTATCAAAATTTAGTCATATTTCAGCTTATATATAATCTCGAAATTTTGTTTTAGTTGCATTCATGTCAAGTCACAATTGAAAATATCAATACGAACCATCTACTAATGTATAAAAGACCGCTCCAGCACCATTCCCCATGAAAGCAACAACATTAAGCTATTGTTTGGTTTACATTAAAATCAAATTTTTGGAAAATTTTGAAAAAAAAAATGATAAAAATTGTGGTTGAAAAGTTGTAGGTCCAAAGAAATATGTGATTAAAATTAATTATGACTTTGATTTGAAATTTTTATTAGCTTTAAATTTACAACAAATAGGAGTTAAAAGTCTAAGTTTGACAAATTTATAAATGGGGAAAAATAAGAGAATTTTTTTTTTCCAAAATGGTTTATAACAAAAGAAACATAAATTGTTCAAAGTTTATTTCCTGAAAAATAAAAACTGAAATATTTCGAAATCGGCTATTTAAAATGGAACTGAACTATAAGACGAATTTTGTCTAATCATTTTCTGAAAACAAATGTTTAAAGAAAAGGAAATACCTTAAAAAATAGAAAATATGCAACTTTGGTCCCTAATATGTTGTCTAAATTGAAAGTTAGCCCTCAATCTATAAAAATAACAAGTTGATCCCATGTAGTTGCATAACGAGATAACAATATCTTTAGTTTCGTAGCAAGAGTATAATTACATTTGTACTTTTTAACACCCGCTTTTTGGCCATGACAAATGCCCCCACATAGTCTTATACATGTGAACAGCTACCAAGAACAAAATCGGAATAACAAAAATGTTGTGCAATATCCATGAGCCGTAGACTCCTAATTATTGGATCTAATCTTCCACGAAAGTATGAAATTTTGCATATTTTGACCTATACTTGAAATTTATGAAAACCATCTAAAACTCTATTAAATTGTTACGTAAACCTTATATGAGCACCTTTATAAAAGGAAAAAAAAACTATTAGGACAATGAAATAAGGATGACAAACGAGCTCGTCGATTCAAATAGCTCGCGAACCAGCTCGAGACTTGGTAAAATCGAGTCAAGGCCTGGACCAAGTAGGGATGACAATTTTCCCCGCCCCACCCCGAACGGGTTGGCGGGGCGGGGCTCCCTGTCTCGCCACGTGAAGAATAAAAAAAAATTAATTAATTGGAAAAAAAAACAAAACAAAACAAAACGGGGCGAGAAATGCTCCCCGAACCCGATTCGTTGCCATCACTAGGGCGAAACCCAAAATTCGAGACTTGGCCCGAGCCTAGGCTGGCCCGTTGTGGTTCGTTGAGCTACACGGCCAGCCCGTAAATGAGACTTTTTTTGGCTCGTGTGTACTTTCCTTTTGCATGATGCAGCCTTGCAGGTGTAGCTACAAGGGAGCTAAAGTTCACTTCCATCATCTATACGTTCTGTATATTTGTCAAAGAGACGTTATGTTATAATGGAAATTTAGTTCTAATTTTTTTGGCTATAAATATTAAGGCTAGAATATTGTTTTTGCTATCAATTTTTCAACTTGACAGTATAATGGTCGAGGAGTTACAGTAGATATAATGATAGGATAATGTAAGTTTTTAAATTCATTTGTTGATTTAATTATTTAATTTTTAAATTCATTTGTTTTAAGAAAATTAGTACAATTTTAACTCTACATACATTGATTGTAGTTGGTCCTAAGCCCAAAAAATGAAGAGGATTGTAATTTTTATTTAACCTACAACTAGTATAAATTGCACAAAATTCACATTGTTAAAAAGAATTTAGGATTTCACGAATTTTAAAAATAGCCGTTCGGATAGGTGAAGCCCAAGCCAAGCCTTAAACTACATTGTGCATATACTATAGAAGAATTTTATTATTAATATTTCGGAATCAACATTGTAGAAATTTGCAAAATCTGGACCGCTTGTACAATTGTGATCAAAATATTGTTATCTTTGTGTTTTGTAGTTTGATTGTCGTGAAATTTGGACAGCATGTTAATAACCCATTGTTCTTCGAATCAAATGGTCATGATTAAAATACAACGATCCATTCGTAAGAAATATATATGTGAACAACAACCAAATTCTTTTAAATATATTGTTTATTGTCTCAATTACCCAAATTGCATGAATACATTAAATAATTATTCTAGTGCACGCATCCACCTATTAATTTCAATTGATAAACTATCACGTTTTTATTAATTGATTGTTATATATAGATTATAATCATTACATTGTGCATATTCAGTTTTTGTATTCAGTTGCATGTTATAATTGATCACAACATAAAATATATTATTTGCATATATTTAATTGGTATGTTTAATTTGTTGTTGCTCCCGAAGAAGCACAACGTTATACTATTTTGAAAGAATATTATTAGCCCTTGAATAACATGTTATTACAATTTCAATATTCTAGAAGAATATTGACATATTGTTCATAAGAAGCACAACTTAAAATGAAGAAAATTGTGTGGATATTCCTGAAGAAATATGACCCAAATATGACCCAGCTACATAAATATTCAAGAAAAATATTTTTTTTGTTATTCTTAAAAAATATCAAAAGAAGATTTGATTTGATATTTTATGAGTATTTTATGAAATTTCCACGAGAGTCAATATTATGTTATATGAAGGAATAAAATTACTATTGCTAGTAATTGCTCCACTAAATAAAGAGACACCTACAAAGTTTTATGAAATATCCATGAGAGTCAACATTATGTGATATGGAGAGATAAACTTACTATTGCTAGTAAATAAAAAGAAGTATACAAAATTTCTAACAATGTTTCTTAATTGATACACTATACTGATAATACAAATAAAATAAACATTGTATTGAACCAAAAGTTCAATAACTTTTATCGTTTTATTATTGACATTTCTAGTTAGACCACTAATGGATCAATAATGATATAAAATGAGAATTCAAATGAAAATATAATTAAGAGTTAGGAGATTTTCCAATCCCACGAATTCACATATAATGCTTATTCTCCATTCCATAACTTGGTCATTGACTATCTCTAGCTAATGTTGGGAATAAATTCTTAAAATCTTGAAAATTAACTAGGATGATACATAGGACCCCCGTCATTCTCTATGTTGATCATCTAAATATTATTTCTATCTAATAGATATGATACATATACTCGATGACTACAAGGTGTTCTCAACCTAAAGTTTGTGATATTACTTGCTCGAATTTATATTTTGAGCATAATTTTTAGATTATACAATCAAGACTCTGTGTTTTGTTAATACTAGTGACACTTAAATTTCAACATTTTTCCAAGTGTTAGTTAGAATGACGATAAATGGTATAATACTATTGTTTGTTAAATACCTTCAATTAATTTGTGAACAATTACTATTAACAACCAATTGCTTTCCAGTTCTGTCTAGAATATGCTATTAGCATCATGTCATATCAAAGTATTTTTCGCCAAATTTGGCTTATGATCAAAGATAAAAAATTTCATCTAATTATTTTCATAGTGCAATAGATATATAATTGATCAACCACAATGCACTGAGATAAAAACTAAAGAATGCTAAAAATAAATATATTTGAACCCTTATACAATATCTCAAAGTCTAACTGATGGTATACTATAGCGTGGTTTGCCGAATGTCAAATTAACTACACAATTTTCTAAGTATTAAGGTGAGAAATTAAGAAGGTTAAAATAATATACATAATGAATTAATATATTATCAAGAGATTAACAATATCTTACAAAAAACTTTAAATGCTACAACTCAAATCGACTTCTTGAGAAGACAAACCCTTAAAAACATGTGTGTGTGTGTGTGTGTGGTACGCCTAAGGTGTGAATACATTCGATTCTAAAAAAACTCTCCAAAATAAAATGGAGCATATAAAAATATGGTTCCATTTAGGAGGCATATTCTTGGAGAACATATAAACATAACTAATTATTAAACCCAGAACAGGTTCAAATATTAGAAATATTGAAAGTGCTGAAAGTGGAGATCTCTCATTAAGTTATGTTATTATAAAAATAAATAAAAACAAAAGGAAAAAGTTGTCAACAACACTTTTGCATATGGTGCATCGTTTCAAATCATATCGATAGAAGAAATGATGGCCAAATAGTGGGGCGCAATTCTAACAAAATTGAATTTACTAGAGAAATTTGAAATTTCTAGATCCACAATCCGAACCTAAATGTGTATACTTATGCGAAATGAGAATAGAAAAAAATAAAGTTGTAATATGTAATATACGACTCTTAGTATAATGAGTTTCACAAAGACATATATAAATAGATAAATTGTCCAATTGTGGATGCAATCACAAGTCTCTACCTTGTTAGCTTAACAATGCATAAAATTTGATACACATATAATAATGTGGAAATAGCCAACTTATCTTGTATGATTTTAATACTATCCTTGAAGGACCTGAAATATATAATTCAAGTGATATCACTACTAGATGGAGTAAATACGCGTTGTACTCTTTTTTCCTCGACTACGATTTTTTCCCACCGATTTTCTTAGCAAGGCTTTCAATGAGGCAACTTCGTAGCGTACTCAAAAGAATAATGTACTCTTTTTTCTTTCATTGGAATTTTTCCTATAGAATTCATAATAAGATTTTAATGAGTCATATTCTTTATGTAATAATGTACACAATCTACAAGCATTCACCATCAAAATAATATACTTATATGTTACAAA